>JAWPHD010012952.1:0-72032 GCA_037043455.1 Cyrtodaria siliqua
ACTGTGCAAAAAAAGAAACCCCTGCCATGATTCTAAGTACCTTACCAACAAGGCAGCATCAATAGGGCAATATAAAGTAAAACACAACTAATGCTCAGTGAAAATATAATACAAAGAAATCACAATAGCCTAGAAAGCCACAATGTAGGGTACTCAATGACTTGGCAGAAGCCAGAGCAACAAGAGAATAAACCATTAAGGGCACGACAAGAACGAGCATAGACAAACATCAAACGCGCCACCGTCCAAATGGGCTTTAGAGTAGGCGTCATCATAGGGTCTACAGCCTGTCCGGTCATCGTACAATTAAAGAGGAGTGCATAGTGGCGAATTGTAAAAGAGGGCCACCACCAGCATGCAGTACGTTGCAAAAAGATAGGGTAATAACCTCTTTTGATAAACTTTTTAACAAGTTGAGACACATACACCCCATCAAGAAGTTGCTCGGGGGACATCCCCATCCAAGTTGGGATAATTAACAATGTCACAATTAAAATCATCCCTCTTGTCATAGATTTTGCCTAATTATTTGCACATTTTTCAATCGAGAGATCTAAATCAAGAAAAGAAGCGTTATTATCAGATATATTAGCTCTTGTTAAAGCTGAAGTTCTTTAGGATAAATATTATTAACCATAGGTGGAAAGAAGGGTTGTCAATGTTCAATACATGTCATCCAGATAACAAGAAGTGTCAGTAAAGGCTTCAATAACATCTGCCTGGGTATCTGGTGAAAGACTCGAACACGGTGGTGCGCAGTATGAACTCGAACATATGTTTACCAGAATCTATTTTGGATTGAAATATAAAGATCGTAACGAAACCATACTTATCTGCACCGGGTATTGTAAACAAAAATAGTAATGTAGACTTCTGAAAACACAATTTAATTTAAGTATTTGAGTAATCGTTAGATATAGACCTGTGAGCCATATACTTTTTGTTACCATCTCAAGGGACAAATATCTTACTAGCTATCATGTTAGTTGACGTACCTTGATAGAGATAACAAAAAATCCATAGATAGCAGTGTGAACAGGGTAGCTGATTCCTGTTATTAGAGTTTATCTCCCCTTTTTAAGCAAAACTCTTGCTTCTTTAAAAAAATCGTTTTCGCTGAACACTAGAAGAGCTACAGGTATAATATTTTGCATGTATTATACATTTAGGGTCCTCTACAAGTATTTATAAAATGGTGACCCCAGGGTCAAATATGGCCCAGACCCTCGGGGGTAAACATTTTTCATAGAGTTATATAGGATAATCTTTCTAAAAATAAATAATTTTCTCTAAAATTGTAAGAGATATGGTCCCATATTATGCATGAAAGCATAAGCTTATGGTTCAACTAGCACAGTTTGTTAAAATGTTGACCCTGGGGTCATATCTGCTTCGCCCAGGGGTCACTATATTAACATGGAGTTTTATAGATACATCTTTAAAATCTCTTCTCTAAAAACACAAGAGCCAGGTCTACAATTTTGCATATTGTATAAGCTTAGTCGCTCTCTTACCAAGTTATTGTATCAATCGGTGACCCTCCGTGCCCTAATGGCGCTGGTTTCTGGGGTCAAAGTCTTACAAAGATTTACATAGGAAAATCCATAAGATACTTCTCTTTTTCTGACACTACAAGAGCTAGAGAGTCTAATACGATGCATGTATACATACGAGTATCGATCTCTACCACTTTAGGTTTGTTATCAAATGATGGTGATCTTATGGTCATATTTCAGCCCGGTCCATGGGGTCATATATTTACAACTAGAGTTATGTCTAGGAACGTCTATAAACCATCTTCTTGCTCTGAAACTACAATAGGTCATAGAGGTCTAATAAGATATCATCTTAATATCTGTCCTAGATTAAGATTATTGTCCTTTACATATAATTTAAATGGTGTCCCTTGAATCAAGCCTGGAAGCACATATTTGGTCCTGTCCCGGGGTATCAGCACGTATACAACGATTGAATTATATAGGAAAACAATATTCAAACAGCTTCTCTGATACTTCAAAAAGCTAAATAATAGTTCGCTATGTACCATAAGCTTATGATCCTCGACCTAGTTTGTTCAAATGGCGACAATTGCGTCAAATATGGCCACTTAAGGGGGTCACAGTTTTACAGATTTATATAAAGACAATTTGTTGTTGTTCCTTAAAACATGAGAGCACTTTGAGACAAGGCGAGTGGGTCTCTTGTTTATGGTTTGAAGTTGTACACTTGTTCATAAAAATCACTTCAAAAGTTTTAAGCGAACTGAAATAGTATAAGAGAATGTGACTTTTCGATAATGTATTCCATTATGAAGACTTAACCATGTTTACAAATCGCATATTGATATAAATCCACGAACTAAAATCACAAAGCTAGACCACTGCATTTTCAACTAATTGCAAAAAAAAAACAGAAAGAAAAAGTTGTTGACTGTTGATCTTTTAGGTGCTTGTTATACACATTTTTAAAATAACCCGCCAAATTAGTACGACAAAATTACATTACAAGAAACAGTTTATCAAAACTCTCTCCAGGTGTTCAGCTCATATAATAATGCATATGTGTCGCTCTTAAAAGTATATGTTTATTCATGGGTTCTTATAATACTCGTGATTGAATAAGTGTAAAAATGAATTATCCATTTCTTTTGTGTCTGGCTGGTTAAAGCTTGTTTATATTGTATCTATAGAGTTTTAATTCTCAAACGATGTATGTTATGTACTATACCTCGTGGTCAGTAGGTTTAGAAACGATGTACATATGTTGTAAAAAGTGGCTGTTGTTGGCGGGATAGCTACCTGAACTGCAGCAGCACCTGCATGTCGGATATAGCTTTTTAGAGTAAACTAACCGTGATCACTAAATGTAATCTATCTCCATGCATTGGGTACCGATTCTTATCTGGAAGCGTTTAATTTTATTTATATAAATATCAAGAAGTAATATGTACTGAGTATTCTTATTGTCCTTTTTTATCCTAAGGGCATTAATTGCAAAGTTTATCAAAACATAAGGCTTGCAGGCATATTGCAACTCGACATACATGAACTTGATGCTAACATGCTAGATAAGAGAGAAAGTTGTGAAACCATCTTCTTGGATACTAACCTTAATGACGGCAGATTAACATTTTAGTTGTGTGTGTTTTAATGCAGTCATCCTGCTTGAGCGCATACAGCCTGTTGAGAGCAGTGGATATCATGGAGAACTTTTAAATTCAGAGGACCTCTGGTGCAAGCTCCTCACCGGAGCCAGTCGAATTTTGTCAGTGTGTTTTTGGGCAAGACACATTTACCATCGTCCATCGGATGAGAGGACGTAAACCAGGCGATCCGCTTGTATCGCTCGTGTTTTTTTCTCATCTGATCGAGTCATAGAGAAGAAAACATGAGGTGATCTATTCGTCAGTGTATGCGAGCAGGTTCCTAAATGCATATATCACCACCCCCGTCCATTCCCCCCACACACACTCTCCTCTCTGTCCTCATTGGCAATACACTTTTTAGGTAATAATCATTCGATATGCGCATGTGCATTGCGCAAGACGTAGGGGGTTATGTTTTACTATCATCTAGGTTAATTACTTCATACTCTAGAATCAAGTCACGAGAACATCACAATCACTAGTCTTAGATACATATATCCTAAGCAGGTGATATTGTAACAACTGCAACCAATACTAACAAATAGTTGCCAATGGTAAGTAGTATAGTACAGTGATCTGGGTATCATCCTAAAGATATTTCTTCTGTCGGCGCCGTGTGGTTCCCGGGCATGAATATGACAACTACATATCAAGAGCAGAGGGGTAAAATTTCCCCGAATTCATGTTTAATGATTGTCATTTTTTGTTCATTATTTTCATCATGAATCGTGTATTGTTTCAGGTGCTACCTCAGTGGTGGCAGTGATCGTGCTCCAGCGAAAAATGGAGTGTTTACTAAAGAATTTGCAGCAATTCTGCAGTTCTGCAGGTAAGAAGGCTCTAGGCACATTCTGCATATTTATTATCTAGATGTAATGAAGAGTAAACCGGAACGAATGTTCATTCCTGTTGGCGTCAATATAACATGTTTGTATTGTGTGCGCCGTAAAACTCCAGTTCAAATCAATTCATCTTTGTCGATTCTTTTTTCAGTAACAACAAATAATGGTTCGTGCAAATGCATTTACTACTACTTTTACATTTCATATGCAGAATTCTTCATTGTGTTGTATATGGCTGGGGTAAATCAGGTGTAAAAATCCTTAAAATATGCATAAATTGTAATTAAAAAGTAATTTAAAATTGACAACTTTTAAAAAATTTCGTCAGCTATATGCAATGTTTAATTCATGTATTTATGTGTAAATACATAATCCAAATGCGTAATCATAATAAGTATTTCCATGACGCATACACCTAAACATAGACTTTTGTTAAAAGAAACTACGTTAAACCACACATTTCCTTTATCTAGAAACCTTTGGACTGTGTGTCGTCTGTGCAATATGTGTATATATCAGAACATGTTAATACTATTTATGTTGCAGTTACCTTGAGAGAACGGCTTATACTTCTAGTATGAGCATGTGTCTCAACTTATCACTGACAGGTCTTGAACATATATGTGGAATGCCTATGGACATTGCTTAGAACTTAATTTCATCAATCTATCATAACAATCCCTATATTCATATATTATATATTATTTAAATCATGTAGAAAGCTTGTAAATTACCGATTCATACAAGTTTTCACATATATACTGTTTAAATGATTTATTTTGTTTCTTTATTTTGTTTCATTCGCCTCAATCGAAGAAACGAACGCAGTTTTAACAAATTTTGTTACAAAAACAGATGCCTGTTTAGACAATATTTCTGTTACCGAATCAGAAATTATGGATATTTTAAAAATATTAGACGTAAACAAAGCAACAGGAAACGATAGAATAAGTAAATAGGTACTGAAAGAAACAGATGTAACGATTTGCAAACCTCTTTGTATTTTATCTAATAGATCCTTGAACGAATCTAATTTTCCGGACATTTGGAAATCTGCAAACGTTATGCCACTTTTCAAAAGAGGGCATACATATATTTCCACTATTTATAGACCGATCTGGCTGCTAAGTTGTGTAATGAAAGTATTTGAACGGGTCGTTTATAAGTTTATTGTTAAACATTTACATATTAATAACTTATATTTTTAAAATCAATCTGGTTTTCTCAAAGGCCATAGGACAGTTCGTCAACTTATCGATATATATCCTAATATTTGTCAAGCCAAACAATATACGTGTATTGTATTCGCAGATATCTCTAGAGCGTTCGATAGGGTATGGCATTTTATCGCTTTTTTTAAACTTAAGCAAAATGGAGTTCATGGTAAATGACTTTCTTGGATTGAAAGTTATCTTAATAAGGCAGCAAATATTTGTCGGAAAAGCGTATTCTGAAATCAAAAACATAACCGCGGGTGTTCCTCAAGGCTCTGTACTTACACCACTTTTGTTTTTAATTTATGTGAATGATATATATGAAAATATGTTTGGCATAGCTCGTTTGTTTTCCGATATTTTCCGATGATAGTTCTTTGTCAGTATCCACTTCAAGAATTGATGATATGTAGGGTATTCTAAACCATGATTTAATCATTGTTTCAAATTGGTCAAAAACATGTTTATTTCAGTTAAACGCCATTAAAACTCAAACATTGTTGTTTTCAAAAAACAATGAACAGCGTCAGCCTAATTTTATTTTAGATATCACTCAGATGTCGTTTGTTGAACACCGTAAACATTTAGGCCTTACTATGAGCCATGATGGCAAATGGCATATGCATATCGAAAATATCTCTCTTTCGGTTTTCAACATCATTGGAACTATGAGGCTTTTGAAATTTACACTAAGCCGTAATGCATTAAATCAAATTTATTTATCGTATGTCCGTCCAATCTTAGAATATGCTGCTATTGTTTGGGATGGCTGCAGCGGATATGAAAAAATACAATATGAAGCTGCGCGTATTGTGACCAGTATTACTCGTTCGGTATTTATTGTTAATTTAATGAATGAAATAGGGTGGTTAACGTTATCAGAACGGCGTAAGTTCCAAAAACGTAATGGTGTATATAAAATAAAAAACGGAACCGTGCCTAAAGAACCGTAGCGGAAGAGACTCCATATCCCCTCAGGAACGCAGACAGTTTCTCGCAGACTTCAGTTAGAACATCTATTTTTATGAATTCATTTATTCCATCAGCTATGAAACTCTGGAATGATTTACCTTTAGATATTAGAAATTCAAGCTCATTAAACATATTAAAAGATCAGTTTATGCGAACAATGTTTACTAGTTCAAATGTTCCTAGTTTTTACTTATCTGGTGTACGTCGTTTATCTTTTATGCATGCTAGGATAAGAAATTCATGTAGTAATCTCAATAATGATCCTTTTTCAAAATCATTTACGCGAATCGCCTCAAGGCAATTGCGGTCAGTGTTATGAAGATACAAATCATTTCTTCTTTGAATGTATGCAATTCAATGTTGAAAGGCTCGAACTCTTCCAGCCAACACGTTCTTTTCATCCTTTAAGCTTAAATACATTATTGTTTGGAAGGTTAGATCTTACAACACACACAAAAAAATGGTTTGAATTTTTAATTCTGTTCAAAACTTTATTAGAGATAGTCATCGATTTACTTAGGTTTGCCATTACATTTTATCTGTTCTGATCAACCCTATCAATGTCACATGTATTGCATTATTCTTTCTCCCACTATTCTACTATTCCTTTATTTTTTATTTCTATTTTCTCATTATCCTAACATGTTCTACTACATATCATTTTGTAGTTAATCCAGCTTTTTTATATGTGTTAATAGCAATTGCCATTCATTATATTTGTTAAAACTCCATGGTAGGGAAGGGCCGTAACTAATGTTGGTAGTACTTGTGGCCCGACCCGACGATTGCATTGTACATGTACTTGTACATACATTGTATATGGCAATAAAATATGTTTAAATCAGTATTTACGAGGCTATTTTCAATCATTGAGCAGGTTAACCGCGTATAAGCAAATGTGTAATGCTGTTCAATTACTAGGCAGCGTTCGGAAATATGTATTACACTTTAAAGTATACTTGCTCATGAATATGAATATTTCATCAAAATGTTGGTATATATGCCATAAATCGATATGTTGAACATCGCATTGGTACTCGCCTTGGTACAGGTATCACCAATAAAGATGGCGAAATATTTCATGGACATAATTTCATGGATAGATTCAAACAGAGACCTTGCACCCTAATTTTCTCTTATTTGCTTTTCAAATCCTGGGGATCGATACACCCATATTTTTTAATAATACTAATAGAAAAAAAGAAACGCAGCCCTGTATTAATAATCAAATGTCTTGGCGTGCATCACACATCTTGACGTGCATTTAACTAAAAAACTATAATTTTATATCGTTCTGATATTAATATTCCTCTAGTTTTGTCTGAAACTGCGAGTCAGATAAACGATCATAAGCGAAACCAAGCATTGCGTCATTTAACGTGGGCAGCATATATTACCAATGTATTCGGTTAGAAATGATCCTGGCACGTATTCGGTTGTTAGGTGGGCCCTTATCCCTTATGAACACGGTGGTTTTACGACGGTTTCACGGTGTTTTTTTGCTGGGGTACGGAAGCGTTGACGTAGGTGCTTGAGATGAAAATACGCGTCATCCTGACGTTACGTAACCCCTGGACGTCCTTGTTAAGGACGGTTGTTGGTCAATACAGTCTCTCTCACACGTTGATATAGTTTTATTATAGTGCAGTTATGCACGCCAAGATGGTCAGGCACCATACGCTGTGAAATTCCGTTCAACAGCTATCTGACGGCGTCTTCACGCTCCTCTTTACGCAAGCGTGGCATGAAGAAAACCTTACTAAATTTGACAAAAGCGATGTATTTTTGATAAATGATGCCGTGCGAAAGTAGTAAAACATTACGAAAACGACAGCGTTTCAGATCACATATGCCACGGCCGGTGCATCACGTGCATCTGTTAAATTTTGTATTTCATGCTTTACTTAAAGCTGTACACGCCCTATTTTAACTGGTAATAACTCATGAATATGAATGAGTCACATGTGAAGTAGTTTCAAATCGACAAACACCCCAAAAGTCGGTATATAAGGAGAAATCGATGCGTAAAATTTCACATTTTTATTTAGCCTCCGTACAGGTAACATCGATAAATATACGGCTCCAAAATATATGTGATTAAAAAAACAATTGCCCGGAACGGGATTTGAACCACAGCCTTGCACTTGTAAGTTTTGAAAGTCGTACGCTGAACCACTAGACCACTGCTATGTATTGGTATGCTGTAGCAGTTTTAACACTAAATAGGCATTATGTAATAACAAGCGCGCGCATACAAACTCATCAAGCGCTAAATAACAAGTCGAGATTTGTTTGATTTGAGGCGAAGTATTAGTTTCATATTAATAATATTACACCAGGCAATGTTAATTTACACTTGCGACAATATGGACTTCATATTTAGTGATCCATCTTTAGTTGCGTTCAAATTTGTTAAGTTATTTTGCCTCATAATAAATAGTAGTTAGTATACTATTTTTTCAAGTAGCGTTATAGTTCCGTGGATAGAGCACCGGACTTGAAATCAGAAGGTCGTGTGTTCGAGCCCTGAAAGAAGCTAACTTTTTTTTTCTATAAAAAGTACTGTTACCAGTGTATAGGTACGATGTGCTCTGGTCGATGTATATACAGTAAATGATTTCCTACGCTATATTTGCTCGCTTAAATACCCGATTTCGACATGAGCTGGTGAACATGAAGTTACAAATAAAGACACGCCTACAAAGAAGAAATCGATTGATATAGGGACTCTGTAGCTTTAAGAATAATTTTCAAAATGAAATATGGTGGAGGTATCGGTGACGATTTTTGATCACTGGTAAATTAACAAAAGATTATTTAAATCAATAACACTGACCCTAAAAAAGTTGCTCTTCTTTCTTTTTTAAGTATATTTAGCATTTTTAACACCTTTTAGTTACACATCAACCAGCGCACGAATTTATTGAATACTAAAATAATATATTTATTTTTTAAACGAAATCCTAGTTTCAATTTGATACATCCAACAAGGTGAAGGTATTTATGTGATATGATGTAACATTAATCGCATATATACTAGTCAAAAGTACCCACTTAAGAATATGTCGATACTAATATCATTGTTTTTGCATATTTCACGTTTGATTGGAGATACGGTTGAACTACAATATAACGAATATAATTCGTCTGCTCTGATCGCATGAACACATTTTAAAGCTTTCAAGTCGAATTGTTTTCTCAGAAATTAATTATAACGCGTATAAAATGGGTACATAGGGTTTTGTTAAGCACTTCGAATTAAGGCAGCTTTCAATGTTCCTAATTCTAAAATATGCCAACTAAAATTATTTTGACATGATCATGTTTTACCAGTCTTACCACTACAAATGCGTTTGCAAAAGAAATTTTCGAAATATTTACCATTAACGCCGAATTACGGTTACTTGAATTTCAAACGATATTCAATTAAGAGGGAGGTAATTTAGGATTACCCATATTTCATTTTATTATAGACGGCACATCTGGAATAAAAGGGTAAAACTTGTATGGGCTTGTTTTATATTACTTCCTACCACCTTTAAGAAGTTTATATCTTTAAGCGGACTTCGATTCATGTTATGTGTTTTATCAGCACATTTCATGTTTTCATATAAATGGAGGGTAACTCTGAAAGATGTAACAATTTAAACAAAAAGTATATGTTTTACAAACTAACGGTCAAAACAGAAAACTGTTCTAAAATATATTTAAAATAAGAAAATTACAAAAGTGATTAATTAGGAATTGGTAAACTTTCGAGCGTTCAAATCTGTTCTCAAGAAGTCCCAATAACACATTGGAAACAACTCTTGACAATAACTCAGCAGGTGATGTGCACGATTCCTGTTGGATCGAAACGTTTTTCTTATGGAAAATTGTAAAACTATCTGTGTTCAGGTACAATTTGCTCTGCTTGATGTGTATAAAGCCAGTTACGATCTGAATTAATGTAATCGCTTCCTTATCCGAATTTGCAATGACCAGGTGAACATGAAATTACAAACATGACACGCTTACAAAGAGGAATACGTTTAAGTAAAAAGTCTGTAACTTTAAATATCTTAATTCGGCATGAGCTGGAGAACAGGAAATTAATATAACGACACGCATGTAAGGTGGCATGCGGTACATATAGATAATGTAGCTTTAAATACCAGACACTACTTTTCAGGAACATGTGTTTGAAGTTGTGTAATTAGCGGGTGTCACAGGCAGATGCTCCAAATTCGCCAACGGCGATTACTACTGATTTCTTGAAACGGTGTTCTCACTTTGCCAACTTTTTCAAATTCAGATAAAAAAAAGTAAGGGAAACTGGATTTTCCAAATGAGAGTCTTGTGTTATGGTTAACAATGGAACTAATTGGCGCTAATTGTTCAAACTATGTATACTCTTCGTTGCTGAACAATTAGGCTGCCGTCTTGGAAAAGAAAGTAAATTGAAAGTAGCTCTTTATTCCCATTTCATTCAAGTTTGAAAAAAAATAACCTAACTTTATAAACATGATGAGCTGTTTATTATCATGCACATCTGACAGATTATTATGGTTACTTTATTTTGTCTTAAACATATATTTGTTGGCTATTCAAAATGTAAAAGAACCTAAGTTAGTGTGCAACAATTGTAATCAAGTCATGTCATTTTACACACTTTCTTCCAAAGAATTGACAGAAACCCAAATCTGCAAAATACATTTCAAAGAACATTTCGGCTGACGCCTTCATCAGAGGTATACAGACACGAACATAACAAATACGAAACAAACAAAAAAACTAAAATACTCGGCTGCTTAAATAAAACTGTTTAAAAAATAACTTATCGTTTGGCAGAGTTGCAGTGACGGACCACTTTGAATAGACACTCTGGAGCCAAATGTGATACTAATAAAAGATCATTCTTGTTGGATGAGGGTAAAACAGTACGCTGACATTTAGTTATGAAGATAGAGTAAAGAATGATGTGAAAAAGATATGAAAAACTCTACCTCAAAACCTAAAACCTACAATCGATACTGCAGGATACAGTATAAAGCAACTCCAAAGCTAATTAAAACTATAAATAACAATAGTTACAACTGTACTAATAACAGAACATTGCTGGTTGGATAAAGGTAAAATTGTACGCTGACATTAATGACTGATTAGTTATGAAGAGAGAGTGAAAAACCTTACATCAAAACCTAAGACACAGAATCGATACTGCAGAATACAGAAAAAAAGCAACTCCAAAGCTAATTAAAACTATGAATAAGGCTAAAAACTAAATGGAGAAATTTGGATCAAGGGTAGTAATAAAACTCATTCTCAGAGTATGTGAAGAGAAATATAAAAAAGATCGGACAGGGAAAGTAGCATTCAAGGAGGACAGTAAACCACAAAACACAGAAACAAACACGCAAACAGACAAACAAGAAGGCAAAATCAGTAATAAATGCAAACGACATCACAAACACAAAAAGAGTTGACAATAGGGCTACCGCCTTGGAACGGTCATATATATTACTCTCACATTTATATATTCGGTAAGATGTATCTGATACCTACTTGATGTTTTGTAAACATCTTGTCCATTCAATTTCATGCAAATTACGTTCCGCGTCGGTTCAATTTGGATTGTGTTCAATATATATATATATATATATATATATATATATATATGTATATATATATCCGTAGACAGTGAAAGAAATGACAGAAAATGAAATAATCATCAGAATAGTATATTATCTCATTTCAGTTCTGTTCTAAATAGTATCAAACACATTCCGAGTGTTTGGAATGCAGGGTATTGTTATTTAAACACCAGTTTCTACATCAATAAAACATTGAAATCCGCTCATGAAACTTCTTTTGGTAGTAGTAGATCTAAAGTTACTACAAATGTAATGGTAAAACATTTTAAAAGTATATTAGATGTGGTATAGATTATATTATAACATTTATAATACACGTTTTTTGAATATGTTTTTTAAATAACCAACGATCTGAGACAGATTCTATCTAGTTTGTAGTATGGTGAAATTTCCGTTGTACTTTCACATGTGAAAATCGTTTAATTGAAAATAATACCTGTCAGAATAAAAGGTGTACTCTACCTATCAGTCACTGGAAGTTAGAGTATGGCAGACACGTGAAACAAATAGAGTATGGTCTCATCTCGTTGATTAATTTAAACACTCAACTGGATGTTTAGATCAACCAAGAAATATAAATAGATCGGACAGGGAAAATAGCATTCAAGGAGGACAGTCAACCACAAAACACAGAAACAAACACGCAAACAGACAAACAAGAAGGCAAAAGTAATAATAACTGCAAACGACATCACAAACACAAAAGGGTTGACAATAGGGCTACCGCCTTGGAACGGTCAATGGCAAAGTATGCCACTGGGGGTTTAAACCGGTTCTATGGTGTACCAAACCTCACACTTACTCTATATATTACTTTAGTGACCCTGTCCGTACTCTCACTTCCATTGATTGGAAGTGAGAGTAATTAGGTGAAGCGCCGCCCGTTTGTTTATCAGGAATTAAACGATTTAACCCTCTTCATTCATGAAAGTCAATTTCACCCACCATACTACAATGGATTTGTTAGTGCACAATTATTTAGTATCTATTTTACCGACAAATGGATCGAATCACTATTAAAACTTATTAAAAGTAAGTTTAAAGGCTCTAAATGAGTATATTATACCTCATTTGCATATTCCACTCTTTGTTTAATGTGACGTCATCCGGTCCGTAAACTTGTATATTGACCGACCTCGGTCCGACAGCTATAATTTCGGCCGTGTGAAAAAAAACGACGTCTAATTTAAATAAAACATAAAAGGTAATGTTTTAATTTATTGGTCAGATTCGGTATAATATAATAAATAATGTATGGTGCTTCGATCAATATGCAGTTTATGGACTGGGTCGTCAGGCCTAGAATGTTATATGGACCTCAGCTTCGCTTCGCCTTGGTCCATATAACATTCTAGATCCGACTGCCCAGTCCATAAACTTGCGTATTATACCTCATTTGCATATTCAACTCTTTGTTTAATGTGACGTCATCCGGTCATAAAGTTGCATATAGACAGGGCGCCCGGCCCGATAGCTATATTAACGGACGTGTGAAAAAAACGACGTCAAAATAAATCATAAAACGTATTGATTTAATTTGTTGGTCAGATTCGGTATAATATAACAAATAATGTAGGGTGCTTCGGTCCATATGAAGTTTATGCACTGGGCAGTCAGACCTATAACATTCTAGGTCTGACCGCCCAGTCCATAAACTTGCATATGTACCTCAGCACCATACATTATTTGTTAAATATGGACCTCAGCACCATACATTATTTGTTAAATATGGACCTCAGCACCATACATTATTTGTTAAATATGGACCTCAGCACCATATATTATTTGTTAAATATGGACCTCAGCACCATACATTATTTGTTAAATATGGACCTCAGCACCATACATTATTTGTTAATTAAGAGTCTCGCATACTAAGGTTTTACTTTCACAAAGACATTTTTGTTCAGTTTCTGCAGTTTTCAGTCAGTGCTTATCTTGAAAATACAGAGTGCACCCTCGAGGACAGCTGATATGTTGTTATAACAAGTACTTGATAGAGACACATGATTCATCAAAACTGTGTGCTCGGACGTGCGCTTTATATTTTTAGGATCAGAACCTTGCCCAGAAAGGCAAACAATCTACAAAATATGTATAATTTACAGGTACACTTATAGACTTAGAAATTAAGAAAAATGACAAAGTGAGAATAAACACTTGAAACGCGTTCCCAAACAAAATAATTCGTTTTACTCATTTTTTCAAAACTCCCTCTGTGTATCACGCGTAAGGAAGTCCGTCACGCTGAACAGTGTTTCTGGACGATAAATGGTAACGAACTTGCATCGATACGATAATGTTGTTTACACATAACTAATATTTATTTTAATATCTATTTCAGTTTATATTCCTTATTCATGTAATAATCAATTTATTAAAAGGAAACAAACTAGAAAATGTGAGAATTGATTAATATTAAGTTATTCAAACTCTTAAAAGGTGACCTATGTCAGATGTGTGTCAATACCGTCACGACATTTAAAGACATCGATTGAAGACGACTTAATGACGACTTTTAATTAGTACATAATAGTACAATCCAGTACAGCAATGCCACAAATGACAAATCAATACCTAAATTCACCTAGAGCTGGTAAACATAAATTACAAATCATGCTGTTTAAGTACAAGGTTTGTACGAGAGGTGATTCATGAATTTTTAAACCCTTTCGATTGGTCTGAATTTTAATAACTGTAGCTCTTTTACTGTAGTAAATGCTCAATTTGAGAACCATAGAGGTTGCAGATTATAAGAATCATTCATGGGTATCCGGTGAAGATCGGGAATTCCAACACGAGGTTTATTCTTTTTATCGGAACCGAGGCTCCCTGTCTGAACCGAATACTCATGTTTGATTCTTTTTCTAGCATACCATTTATATTCTGCGTGCTGACGTCGCCAACTACTAGCGTTTTGAATGTTTATTTACACAATCACGTCATGCATCTGTCAATGTTTATATCAGCGCGTGATTTTATCTCCCACCGCATGTCATGTGTAAAATCAGGCTTTCCCGCACCAATGCAAACACGGATCACCTTATCCGGTATGCAATAAAAGCCTATGTAGTTTTGACCAGCTTTTTAAAGTCTTATTGTTGATTGGTTGCTCCAGTTTGTTCCATTCGTCTTTTAACGCTCGTTTAAACCCAGCAAGATTAAGAAAAATCTGATGGCGCCTATTAAGAATACACCAAATCTATTTTAAAAAGGATATAGGGGGTGCATCAGGACTCTGGCGCATTCACATCTCTGGTGTAACAAACGTGATATTTCTTTTACGTAGGTACGCCAACGTAAGTTTTGACGTATGGATGGAAGCACTGTCCCGGTGAAAGACAATGTATTGTCTTTGATCGCCTGGAAACATGAGTGGCAAATCTTTGCCAATGAAAGGTTTTAATACCTTGTCAATATAATATTAAACATTGGCTTTGACGCCTTTATTAATGATTCGAAGCGTTGTCTTCCCATGTCAGCTTACTCCGGCCCATGCTATGAAACCTCTAGCCAAAGCATCACGCTTAACAAACTTCAACTTTGAATTGTAGTCATGACCTTTTCTAAGGTAACACACCCGCCTCCAACCATAACAACCACCTACCCCCTAGGTAGAACATGGCCTCCTCCGTGGTAACGATTTTTTTCAACTTGTCATTGTTCAGACATAATTATAGCTTCCAAGAACGTTGACGTCGCTTGCCAACTTGCGATGCATTGAGTTAACTCGACAAGTGTTACGCAATTTAGCTTCAAGGATATTTTTAATTAATCTATAAATTGTTGACTGAGAGACACCACATTCTTTGGATATTGGCTTTGGGATGGTGGATTAACCCTACCTATCGTATTGGCAACTTTAAGTGTTAAGTATGTAGCCCTTGGCGGTCTCTTACGAAATTGATTTAGGGGTTTTCGTATGCGGATCACGTTGTTTGCCAATACGATGTTTGACATGATGTATCGAGGTTATAGAAACATCATGTCCGCTGCTTTTGAGTTCTTGCTTTATCTTTCTGTAAGACGTATTCTTTTTCAAAGGGCATTCGATGATACCGTTTTAAGAGCCATCCATTTTATGTCTACCCATATTGAGATCGCACAAATTGTGACTTGTATATTTAGTGGGCACATTCATCGACAAGATAAATGTAAAACCCGTGCATTTCGATGTCCAGGTGGTCAATCATAGCCTTTTTAAAACAATTGCAAAATTCGTGAATCACCTCTCGTAGCTTTAAAGATATAAGGGCGCACATTATAGTCATAAAAGTACTGTTTGTTAATTCGTTTGTTGTGAAATATTACAGAAGGGTAGATACCAACCCCTTTTTGATACCATTATATGTTGTCCTTTAAATATTCTACCTACGAAAACTGATTTTAACGTATTTTCCTATTTTCAGAAATGACGAAAATCAGGTTAACGATTTTCTGTATTACAGCTTTGCTAATAGCTGCTGGAAGTTGGTGTATGCTGTACAAGAGAACTGGAAACGAATCACAAACTATGAAATGGACATCTTTAAAGCATCATTACAAAGATGTCCAACTTCGTGAGCTATTTCATTCTCAGGTTTGCTTATCTAAAGCAGACGTTTCTGAAATAGACGAAGATGCAATTCGTTCAGTGGAAAGAAATCTTAATTTCACCATTGATGAATTCTTGACCTTGGATCTTGTCAATAATCCAGAGCAGGCTAATGCATTATCTCCCCTAATGAGCTCAAGGGACAGTGTGATTGCTGAAGCTCAGCGGATCCATATGAACGTATTTAAGACATTGTTAGGTAACTACAAGTATGCTATGATTTTCGATTTTTCAACTGGTGAGAATAAAGGTGACTCTGCCATATCTGTTGGGGAATTTATTCTATTACGAAGGTTAAATATTGAAGTCATTTTCAGTTGCGCGGAATACCATTGCACATCGCAGTTGCTCGATCATGCAGAGAATCTCAGTAAAGAATACACCGACAAGCAATTGGTCATTCTTCTTCAAGGAGGAGGTAACATAATTGCATATAAAATACTCGATGTCTTTCGCTCAACTGTTATCAAGCGTTTTATGGAGTTTGAAATTGTCCTTTTTCCCCAGGGTATTTTCTATAAAGACGATCCTGAACACATTGAGTTTTGTAAGAAGCTGTATGCTTCACACAGCCGGCTTACATTTATTTGGAGGGACAGGACCTCCTTTCAACTGGGAAAAGCACTATTCCCCAAAGTGCGATCTTTGATGACACCGGATATAGCGTTTCAAATCGGATGTGTTCCTAGGTTTATGGCGCCCACACATGATATTCTTTGGATCAAAAGACATGATGAGGAAGCTCCAGTCTATGAAGTGCCAAAATCAATAGAGGGTTATCGAGTTCATGTTGCTGATTGGGTAGATTGGAAAACACAGAAAACCCCAACAGCAATGGAAGATATTTTTTTGAGAACAACAAACGGAATGATGTTTCTTCAGAGAGGTCGCATTGTTATTACCGATCGTCTTCATGGACACATTTTAAGTATTTTAATGGGTATTCCGCATGTGTTTATTATCAATAAGGCCCATAAAATCTCCAATTACCATAATACTTGGACAGCCGGTCTTGAAAACGTAATTATGACCAATTCGAGTTCAGATGCTGTGGCTGAAGCGAAAAAGCTACTGGCAAAGCTAGATAAAAAGCTGCCCGGCGTAATAGGCTTCTTCAATACCGGGAATGGATACTGATGTGGAGTCTGATGGTAATGCGAATTGAACATAATGCAGGCTAACATACATACTCGTGCATGCCTATTGTAGTACTATTTCATCGAGGTCAAGGTCACATTCAGGTGCTGAGGTTCAATGTCATTATTTTGAGCCAATGGGTGGATTTTAATTTTAATCTACAGAAGCAGCGGCACTCTCTTCATCTCATCCGTAGGCATGGGTGGTAGAGTATTTTATTCATATAACTTTATTAACTTTATTTTATTCATATAACTTTCTTTGCATTTGGTCTAAGGTGTCGCATTATTTGTAGAGCGAACGCGTTACAGACGCATAACGTTGCTGACGTCATAAAAACAACAAACCGATGTCGTGATTTCTCTTACAAATCTGTGGGGTGCGCCAAGCCGTCGCGGAGGGATATTTACTTAAAAACGGCACGCGCAAAAAACGTAAACAAACTGCGTTACGCGAAAGGAAACAAGGTGAGTGGCATTTTACAAATTATAGAAAGATCTCAATATTTGTCCATTTTTTAACCAAAATTCAAAATTGTAAGGAAAAAATGGATACGGGAGAAACACCTATTGGCACAGGTTTTGGCCACATAACGCATCACTTGGCTGCGCTAAATGATAGAATGGAATCACAAAATACTGCTACACTTGGGTTAATTCATGCCCAGACCGAAACACTTGAGGCGCACGATGTGGCCTATAGCATAACATTATTTGATGGTTCTTCCCCGGGAGAATTTAAAGAATGGATTAAATCCATTGAGAAATATGCATTCCTGCACAACTACAATGACCAAAAGAAATTACTCCTCACATATCAAACTGCTAAGGGGCCCACAGCCGACTTCATTAAGAGGTTTCTAGACAATAGGCAAAATAGGGACGCAACGTTGGACGGACTACGTGCTGAACTGGCGGCTAGGTTCTCCGACGTGACAGACTCCTCGCACGCCTTCTCTCTGTTAAGTAAAATATTAAAAAAAACAATGAAAATGTACAATTGTTTTCAGAAAGACTCGTAAGCTTAGCAAATGAGGCATACGTTGCCCACCAAAGAGGTGGAGGTAATGAAGAAATTGTTCAAAAGCAATTAGTAGAATTCTTTACTGATGAATTAATAGAAAGAAAACTCAATCAGGTTCAAAGTGATGAGGGATCGTCCTCTCACTTTCGATGAGGCCGTAAAAACTGCTTTAGAGGAGCAACATCTAAGACAAAGGTTTGTTCTCAGGTCCGGAAGTAAGCATGGTTTCGAACCAAACAGGTTAAATTAAAAACCCTGCGACCAGCACGAACCAAAGGTGCCCGTAATTCGAGTAAAACATTTTCAAACTTACCAACAAATAATATTTCCACAGCAGGGCAAGCAAATTCATGTTTAATAAATGTGGGAAAAGTTAAGTCACGCTCGCTCTTAGACACATGCTCGGCTGTTTCTCTTCTCCATGAAAATTTATAAATCTTTAAAAAAAATAGACCGCGTTTAGAAAACAAAAAGACAAATTTACAATCAGTAGATAGCGCTGTGTTGTGGTAAGGTGAAAAAGAGCTTCTTAGGATCACAATCATGTTTTGTGCTCTCGAATACAAAAAAGGGATATATTGCGAGTAGACCCGAGTTAGAGATAATAAACCCGGTAGTTAATGTAGGCAAGATAGGTAGATTTTCGGTTATGGTCGCAAATAACAGCGGCAGGACATTTAGCCTAAGGAAAGGCACCAAAGTTGCTAGATTAGAATGCGTAGACAGTATTAACAATGTTGTTAATCAAACTAGTCGCCAAACGGATAAGGCGAAAAGTTTTAGTGAGGTATTAAGTCAAATAAACGCACCTCCCGAACACAAACAAACGATTGGGGAGCTGGTATATAGGAACTTAGAAGCAGTTACCTTTTCAGAGTTAGACTTAGAACAGACAGATATCTTTCAGATGCGGATCGATACCGGGGATAGTCCCCCTTTAAAATTGAAACCATATAAAAAAACTGAATAATCTTAAGACTATTGACATAGCAGTTGACCAACTGTTAGCGGCAGGTATTATAAGGCGGTCTAGGAGCCCGTTTTCTGCACCTCTTGTCATTGTGAATACAAATTGTGGTTCGAAAAGGCTTTGTTTAGATTTTCGTCAGTTGAACAAGGTTATTAAGAGTTATAGTTTCCACCTCCCTTTGATCGATTCTGTGTAGAGAAGTTGAGAGATTGTCAGGTGTTTTCTTTTACCGATTTATTCATCGTTTTCTTTTGTATTGGAGTGCACCCGGGTTACATAGAAACATGGGATTGTTTGAGTATAAACGTATGTGTTTTGGACTGAAAAAACAGCCGAAGTTACTTTATTGAGATGATGTCAATAGCATTGCGGGGTCTCGAACATTGTGCCCTACCCTACATCGATGACGTCATAATTTTCTCAAAGTCAATAGAAGAACACATGTCCCATTTACAACAGGTGTTTGATAGGTGAAAACGCCACAAGCTCAAAATGAAACTTTCAAAATGTCAGTTCATGAAACCAGAAACTAATCATCTGGGGTTTATAGTGGGCCGGGAAGGCATAAAACCGGATATGAAAATGGTCGAGGCAATTAGGGGATTGGCTGCACCCGTCAGTGTGAGAGTTTTTGTGCCATGGTAGGTTACTATAGGCGGTTCATACCGAACTTAAGTCAGAAATGCAGAACCCCTGTTTAGACTCACGAAGAAAAATGCGCGTTTCAAGTGGGACAAAACTTGTGAGGAAGCTTTTGATTATGTAAAGGAAAGTTTGACAGTGATCCCCTTGTTAACATACCCGGATATGAGTAAGAAGTTTATTCTGTACTCAGATGCATCAGATACATGCATAGGGTCAGTTTTTTGCCAGGAGATGTAGATGAAACGGGTGGGGCATTAGAGAAACCGATCTATTTTCTTTCCCACAAGCTATCCCTCACACAATCTATTTGGGCTGTGATTGAGATGGAATGTTTAGTATTGTGTACAGT
This sequence comes from Cyrtodaria siliqua, assembly GCA_037043455.1. Lineage (NCBI taxonomy): Eukaryota > Metazoa > Mollusca > Bivalvia > Adapedonta > Hiatellidae > Cyrtodaria > Cyrtodaria siliqua. The sequence goes on from JAWPHD010012952.1 coordinate 20,525, forward strand.
CTGCAAAAGTTCGAACACTATTTAAAGGGATCTAAGGTACAGACCCTTGCGGTATGTTCTAGAAAAACAGAACTATAATTATCGAAAAGTCTCGATGTCGGCATTGACGATTCAGTCTTTTGATTGCGATATCGTTTATGTAAAAGGGAAAGATAACATCATTAGTGACCTCCTTAGCAGGGTACCCCAGGGTAGTGTCAAGGACAATAAAGACGGTGAGTCGGATGATGACCTAGAAATAAGTGATAGGGTTTTTCAAGTAAATATGATAAATACCACCAATATTGACCCACTTAAATACCTGCATGCGGAAATGCCCGTCACTGACATATTTAGACCTAGACATGCAGCAAGAGCAACTTCAAGATGAAGAACTTGTTGTTATAAAGTCGCAATTAAGTGATGGCAAGGCAAACAAAACCACAACTAGGAATTGTGTCGTCATAGATGACATTCTGTATTGTGTTTCATGCCCTGATGACGATGCAGTACTTCGTCTGTACATACCGTTCCACCTGTCACAACAAGTCATTAAATCCTATCATGATTTCGCCCACTCAGGTCTCGATAAGAAAGTTGAATCTATTAAGGTCAAATATTACATTCCCCAGTTGTACAAACGAGTTAACGAGTTTATATCTAAGTGTGTCGAATGTCAACAGCGCAGCTTAGCAACTGTTAAACCACCTATGGGCGAGACAGAAAGTAACCCATACCCATTTAGTAAGATTGCAGGTGACATAAGTGGCCCGTACCCAACAACTCTCTCTGGAAAAAAATACATATATACTGTTATCGACTGTTATTCCAGTTGGATCGAGGCATACCCATTCCCGGATAAAACTGCGGACACTGTATTACACATACTCTTTGAGGAAATATTCCCCAGGCGTTCCAAACCTTTGGCCTACTTGTCAGATAATGGAGGCGAAAGTACTGCGACTAAAGTAACGGAAACTCTGGCTAAACTAAACGTTAAGTGTATTACCACCAGTATATACAATCCTAGGGGGGAATAGTCAATGTGAAACTTCACATGGGGCGCTTATAAATTTGATTTCAAAGAAGATTAAGGAAGACCCAACGACCTGGGACCTTTTCCTAAATCAATCAATAACAAGTCTCCGCATGACGGTGAATGAATCTTCCAAGGTGGCACCATTTAATCTCCTTTACGGGCGAGACCCAACCTTACATATAGGTGTCATTCTAAAACCAAGACGTAAGTACCAAGGTACTGACGCGCACGAATTGGTGCTCCCAACACAAGGCTTTTACCAGAGTCTATAATAGAATGAAGAAACAGAAGAAGCAGAGAATTAAAAAGGCTGGGGTGTCTAGTAAAACCATAGAGTTCAAAGTAGGGGACAAGACCATGTAAGAAAAACCAAATTAGATGCACGATGGTTACAATTCTATAGAATATTAGAACAGAAATCGCCCCTGACGTATGTTATCAAAAGTCAGTTAGATAATCAGATTAAAGAAACCCATGTACGCCATTTGAGGCAGGAGAATAAAGAAGATTGGGATATACCAATCAATCATTCTGGTAGACCCATGCGCAAGGCTGTATATGCGGCTAGGCCCGAGGTAACCAGTGAGAGCGAATCCGATAGGACCGAGGCAAAACCCCTTGATAGATTAGAAAAACGGTTTAGAAACAAACAGGAAGACTCTTCCTCCGAAGATGATATACCTTTGTAGAATTAGCTCGAAGACTTAAGGACAGAGATCGTAGGGTAAAACGAGAGAATCAACCATCCAGTAGTAGTAGTAGCAATAGTAGTGGTGGTGAAGGTAGTGATCATAATGATGACGTGGGTAACGATGATTTAGAAAGTAATATCGATAGGGAAATATCAATTTCCATAACTCACGGCGATTTGCGTGGTGAAAATATGTCTTACTATGCGTCAGATACACAGTCTTATGATTCTGAAAAATTTAATGTAAATGGCATTAAATGTGACAAGCCAATATTAAGCAAAGTAAACAACAGGCGTCCTCAGCACAATAACAAGGTCAAACAGCTGTTGAAGGCGTTCATGAGAATCATAAACTAGGCATTTTTGAAATATGGAGCGTCTGAGTGTTTGCAAATTAATGATAAAAAGAAATAATAATAATAATATCCGCACTCACGTTTTCCTGAAATAATAAATTCCGCCAGAATCGGTTGTACACAATTTTAGTCCGACACAGGTAATGACCAGTTGGTTTATATTTACTAGACACGGTAAATGTAAGTTATCGCCTTAGGCTAAAATTGTGCAAACAATAGTATATAGATACCATGACAGATGCGAGCATACACTCAGGTAAATTCTGCTGTCATTATTAAAAATGACCATTTTTGTATAAATATTGAGGTCAGAACGGGAGTCATACAAGATGATTGTAGTGTGTAAACTTGAAGTCGAACTAGTAATGTAATGTATATACTATAGGAGGAAGGATGTAATAGGTTTAGTATAGGGGTAATGTAGACAAACCACAGGGATAGCATTAGTGTGTAAACAAAATACTGTTATTAAGGAAAATAAGATTAGTAGCTGGGCCCTGACGCATAAATCGGCCCGATATTCAAGCAATTAATAAAACACGAACACTCGGGTCATACCACAGTAATTATACCTACGCCATATGGTACCATAAGTGTAAATTCGTCGTGCTTAGCTGTTTCAGAAATGATGACTTTGGTGGGGTTGTATGAAAATCGGTCAAATTATACCGTTGTACCGACCATTAATTTTCTTAAGGACTTAAACTTTACAAAAATGACTGTTCAAATTTCAAACCTAACTAATGAATTTGATGGTACACTGATTATTCCAAAGAGCATAGGTCATATGAATGAGTTCCCTTTAGCCACTTTAAAACAGCGACTTGCAGAAATTCAATCATTAGAAGCGATGCCAGTGAACAAAACGTTTCCACTTTGGGGTTATACGCTTATTGCAAGCGAGGCGGTTTTGTCTATATTAATTATAATAGTTATTGCTAGCAAATACACTGGGGTGGGTTTTACACTTTTTTCAATTCGAGATCGATCTATAAAATGTAATGCCACGCCCAGGAGCCAGGTTGAGAAAGCGCAATCAACAAATGGTGCCAGCCGAGTTAGGCAGGGCTACGCAAAGAACCTTGAAGCGTCGGCGTGTTTAATTGAGATGAGCGAGATCGAGGGTCAAGGATCAATCAGCATCGTTCGACAGATGTACCCTGGACTGGAGGTCCCCACGACGAAAAAGGCAGTGCCGGTATAACTGTCGTGGACACGTGCTCATGTACGTTAAGGTAAAATAGTGTAGCTTGAAGTACAGAAAACATTCATTAAGTCCGCCTCTGCATCCTCAAGATGTTCAGGTGGTGAAGAAATTACTTTTAATTGATATGAAGTCCATGGAGTATTCTAAAAATATTCATATGGTGAAAAGTTCAATATAATTATTTAGTTCAAGTCCACGGTATTCCCCTTAAGGCTACCGCGGTGAAACGTACTGACAGCTACATTTATCGACATTTACCTGTACAAATATAGACACACGAGTTTGCGAATACCATATATTCATATATATATATCTATTTACACCTCTTATTAATGTGATCGTCATAACTACAGAATGCCGTATATGACAGCTATGTGAGGTTGCTAGGTTATTAATCGTGGTTATGGAGTTACCTTGCAGACCAGTACGATTGTGTCAGCGACGGAGCGACTATCAGCGGTGACGATAAGTGTTGTGACAACGAGATGAGAGCTGGGAGGTTAATTGACGTGGCAAGAGTGATGTAAACACAGTGTTCCGGATAACGTAGTGTCCATGTTACATCTGTTTGTGTTAAATTAAATATTAAGTGATGGCATTACGGACATTAAATATGCCAGTGGCTAGTATACACTGTTGACTTTGATGATCATACTTTGTTAAAGTACTTTGATTTTAAAACCTTTTTATTTTACTTTTATTTTACTATTATTATGCTATTTGATGTTCATAGGGCCTTGACTATATCAGTGGCTAGTATACACTATTGACTATTATTATGCTATTTGATGTTCACAGGATACATACAGGGTATATTGGTGACTATACCTGTTGGGACGTTTTGACATAGCATTAGAAGTTCAACTTGATAAACGACTTTAACTTGTTATATTTTGAAAACAATTGATAGAAACATTAATTGTTTTCTGTAGACAGAGGCGAATGGGTTAAAGTCGTATTGGTTTTATTGTTTTTTGATCATATATTGAAATATCTTATAGTATCTCGCATCCTATCAAAGTACATAATATAGACTTCGTGTTTCATTATATTGGTTAAGCATATTGTTGACCGAAATGTTGGTAGCGGCATCAGTACTTGGCTTAAGGCAGCTGTGCGACAAGTGCGTGCATTTAAGTTGGTCAGTTACATAAATAAAGCCATATAATTAACATCTGATGCGCGCTGTTTACTGAGAATATACGCCTAAGGTCATCATTCTATATTATATGTCCAACAAGCTCATTAAAATGACCGGTAGCGCTGACTCTGTTGTCATGTATAAGCCATATGGCTGCTATTTATGAGTATAATTTGTGTATGATCAAAAGCTGAATCACATACTGGTGTCACAAGAGATTGAATGTTGGCCACATTAGCGGCAATAAGTCAGGAACCATGTGGCGGTCTGGACAGATTCTCACGGCTGTTGCCGCGAGAGATCATGTTTAAACTTATAAAATGGGCCAGCTCCGTGTTTCGAGGAGTCTATAAGCAAGTCTTGAGTTGGAGTCATGTCTATGTTTTAGGCACTTTTAAGCTTGCAATCACCAGTTCGCTAGACTCATGTTTTGGCAATTTGAATTCTATTAAATTTAACTGTTAGAATTAGGACAAATTTAAATAGGACTGTACTTTGATAAGAGATACATTTTATCTACTGTTCATTTTCTTCGAATTATTATATACAATTAAAAATTGGTGACTGGAAAGTTGTGTTGTGAGTTTATAAAGCCCTGACTATAACACAATAAATTCTGAAATTAGCTTATAAACGGTAATGAACAAAACGTCAATCAGCAGCTAAATGTTTATAAATAAATCGGTAAAATGATAGATCTTTTAAATTCTAATTTTATTAAAAGCATCAATCACAATACAGTGTTTTCCCGCAGTCCACATTCCAACACCATAAGTTACAAGAAATGTGACGTCACTTTGGTTTTTAAAAGTTTCACAGGGTGAAAAGATGTACACGGACAATTTGTGTCATGCCATTTCTCAAGGATGCGTGTGTTTATATGTGTTTTGTTTGTTTTTGGTCGGGGAGCACCTTTAAAAAAATCACCATATGCTATTATCCCTCTGACCGCGCCCACCCTCGCCCCTCCCGCCTTCCCCACCCCAAAAATTGTGGTTATGTGTTTACATATGACTGACAGTCTGTAAGGTCATTTGGATTATAGACTCGAACAATATGAACTATGGGTTTATTGAATGTAACAACAACCTCAGATGGAGATGAGATGGAGATAAATATTCCCTTCTGACATGTCATCACCAGAGGTCGAGCCCAGCTTTTAGGTACAACACCTTATCCACTGTATTACCGAGGCCTCTGACTCAAATCAATTGCAGATATCATCATTGTGATTTTAAAAAACAACATCTAGCCAACCCCCTACCATTAAATTCTGCTCTGAATGCATGAAAGTCTAATCACGCAAAAGTGGGTCTTAGAATGATCCCAGTAAAATAAAACGTGGTAAAACAATCGTGCCTCAACCGGGACTCAGTGTCGGATTCAGTGACAGCACTCAAAATTGACAGAATACTTTGGTGGTAAGGTCGTCCTTGTTGAGATACCCCTACAAGAAAGCGGGCATGGCATATAGTGTTACCCTTGTCCCTTTCAAATGGCATGGAAAAACATGTTCATACTAAAAGAGTCAATGACAATGAGCTTGACCTACTTACACACTATTGAGAATCGTTTATTTGTGACTGACAGCGCTAAAACGGGGCATCCGTGTCCAATGGACACATTTTCCAGTTATAGGTTGATGGTTGGTTGAATGGTGTTTACGTCATTTAGGCTATAAATGACAGTAGTTTTTTGTGTGTTTTTTGTTGTTGTGTGTGTGTCCTGAGTAGAACCAGTATTGTATACCACCTACCATCCATAAGCATCGGCACCTTCTCACTTGTAAACATGTCGAGCTCCCAGTGGATTACAATTATAGGAGAATGTCCACTTATAGGAAGGGGTCCGTTAGGTTACCAATCGAACGCATACCTGTCAAGTCTCACGCATAGGCCATTGAGCGTCAGACACGCATGTTTTTGTTAAATCACGCTCACACGCATACATTCTATGTTATCACGCGTTCTGCCTATTTGTTTGTATTGCCGACTTCATTTTATAAAATGTAGTTCACCCTTTCAATTTCTACATCCAATATACTCAATTTTCTTCTTTCTTTGACGTTAAAACATATGTTTTAATGTGTGTTAAAAATAAGATAAATAATTATTTGTGACAAATAAATTCTATTAAAATGTACCACAGACCATCTCGGACTTCCTTCGCACCGCCAACCACGACCACCCCACCCCAAGGAACAACCGTCCCTTGGAACCCCATATCACTCTTGACATCCACTGAGTCTTGACAGCTATGCGAACAGTCACCGAGTAGTAGCAAAATAAATTCAGTTCGCCATTAGAAGACGCGCGGGCTTGTGAGATGTACACAGGTCTTCCTTTCTTTTTAAATGACCTGTTTTGTCTAGTTTGTGCAAAATACATCAAGCGGGGATCATTCGTTTATCCCTACTTCAGTATTACCCCAACTATTGTTTTGCTGCGGTCGGTCCCTTCGCTAACTCACTTTGGAATTGTGAAGATTTCTCTTCATAGCCTCTATCCGACAGTGTTTTCCAAAGGTTTGTAGTCTCTATGTAGGTCACACTCGTAATCGTGAAGAGCGATGATAGTAAAATCTCCTTGAATAATTGGTGCAAATATTTGAAATACGGAGGCAACTGATTGGTTGAAAAAGTAGAATAAACACTAATTTAAGTTGGGAGTTTTAAAATAACAAGAGCATGATATTTTTTATGATAGAACGGAACTCGTTATGTACTCAACGAAACTCGTTATGTACTCGGTTTGAGTATTGTTGATCAGATGGTTTAATCTGGAAAACTAGACGACTTGACAAGTTTTGGATTCATTAAAATTCACAAATACTAATGCATATGATGCTTTACGGTGTAAAATAGCCAGTCTGATACATGTGAAATATATTGGTCAGCAGTAATTGGCTAATAATGTAATTATTGTTTGACGCCTACATTACGTCAATGTTTTATCTCTGGAACTCGGCAGCACCAATTCGTATACTCCAGTTAATTATACAGAGGATGATGTTGTTTCCGCACATATCACTCGGAGCATTACTTTCAAGGCTGGTGTAAACGATAAGCAAAATAAACTGCCTACCATGTACTGAATTCCTAAATTACATAAAAATCCGTATAAGGCTCGCTTTATTTCTAATTCTCTCCAAAATTTTAACTTCTTGTCTTACTGCCGTTAAAGATCACGTTAATCTGTATTGTGATAAAACTTATGAAAACTCTAGGATTAATTTATTTTGGTCTATAAAAAATTCAGGAGACGTTCTTGATAAAATTTTCAATAATGGTCAAGTTTCATCAATAAGCACTTATGACTTCTCTACACTAGATACAACCTTACCACATCACCTTATTAAAGAAAAGCTAATTTCTCTTATTCAAAAAACATTCGCTAGAGAAAATACAAAAAATTTGGCATGCAATAATATTAAAGCGTTTTTTACTAACGGCAGTTTTGACAATTATGCTATTATGTGAAGTTTGTGTAGCACTCATCTTCCTATTAGATAATATTTTCGTCAGGTATGGTACCACCGTTTATAGACAAATTGTTGGTATCCCTATGGGTACGAACTGTGCACCACTTGTCGCAGATTTGTTTTTATTTTGCTATGAAAGAGATTTCATGTTGAGTCTTTCTCCAGATACCCAGGCAGATGTTATACCTCTCGGTATCTGGATGACATACTGAACATTGACAACCCTTTCTTTCCAACTATGGTTGATAATATTTATCCTAAAAACCTTCAGCTAAATAAAGCTAATATATCTGATAATACCGCTTCTTTTCTTGATTTAGATCTCTCGATTGAAAATGGTGAAATAATTAGCACAATCTATGACAAGAGAGATGATTTTAATTTTGACATTGTTAATTACCCCCACTTGGATGGGGATGTTCCCCGAGCAACTTCTTATAGGGTGTATGTGTCTCAACTTTCCAAATATAAAAGTAATTTAAGGACTCTTCTGCGACAAGGACTATCACAACCTGACTTCTATGGTAATGTGATTTATAAACTTCGTAAGATTCTTGGTCATGATCACTTTCATACTATCTTTGTTAAACTTGTTAAAAAGTTTATCAAAAGAGGTTATGAACCTATCATTTTGCAACGTACTGCATGCTTGGTGGAGAACCATTTTACAGTTCGCCACTATGCTTTCTTCTTTAATTGTACGATGACCGGACAAGCTGTAGACCCTATGATGAAGCCTACCTAAAGCCCATTGGGACGGTGGCGTTTGATGTTTGTCTATGATCTTTCTTGTAAGTTCATTTGTACTGTACTGGTCAAAGTATGCATCGCATCTTTTTTTGGCTTAGATGAACAAAGAAGTCATACACTAAAAATATCTCGTGACACCGAGGTCCCGTTTTGTATAACCCCGGTCCAGGAATCAGGTTAATTATCTTGTTTACCAAAAATGATGTGATTTGTACGATTGAACTGGGTAAAATGACCACGAAACTGTAATGGTCCATCCATCAGGGTTGACACGTGTGTCATGAAGTAAGGCATATCTCTGCTATATAAGAAGCGAGATTGTTTCATTCAGCGGGAGAGAGGCAGTTTAGATTAGATTGAGTCCAGAGCTAGAATAACCTTATTTGGACTAACATTATAGGCGAAAATGGGCAAGGATTACAGATAAGTAAGTGCCCTCAGGACGATAAGGTTAGAAGTTTCATTGATAACGTAGTGCGGTGTTTTAACTCCTCACCACACGTGATATACGCTCGACTATTTACGAAAAATAAGAACAGAGATATGTCAGCCGTTGTTTTGAAGGGAGCCATCCTGCCTGCGTTCTTTGGCCATGACAGCATGGAACATACAGTCAAACTATCAACCAGGGGATACACGTCTCAAGTTGAGATCCTGCAGATTTTGATGAAATATGAGATTCCTTCGGCAAACGTTTCGGGGCTGTTCAAGGGCCAACCTATGGATCCGGCTCTGTACGTAACATTTAAAGATGCCAGTGACGTGGAAAAGTTAAGGTCGGTTGAAAACATTTCGCACCGTAACAAACAATTTAACTTGACACCTATGGGCAGGCAAATCTTGTCCATTAGAATACATTGGTTACCACGGTATTTCAGTGACACGCTAATCAAAAGCGTTCTGTGCGACTATGGTAATGTTTTAAGTGTGGAGCGTACCAAGTCCCCTCATGGAGGTGCCGTTATAGAGAATGGAATGAGGGTAGTAAGGATTGAGGTTGACGAGAGTAAGCGACTGTCCATACCGCATTTAAGTTTATTTAATTTCCAATAATTAAACCTACAGCATTTAGTTTTTAGCTTACTACTATAACAATATTATGGAACCATACTCATTTTATTAAAGAAGTTATCTTTTATGAGCAAAGCGGTCTTCATCTGCTGCTTTATTCTCTTAATTGTGTATGTTGCTCCCAAAGGATCACCTTCATCAGTATTTATTAGCATTCATACTAGCTTTCGTTTAGTGCAGTGTGGCGGCTGTAAAACGTTTCCCCGTGCTACGAATCAGTAGTGTTATTTTTACTGGTCCTTTGGGACCAACGAGCCCAATATAGGTGGCTTTGAAGTAGAATACCGCTTAAGTCGGTGCTAGGGGGCGTGAGAGGTGTTGCTTCTTTCATTACTTCTCATGAACAGACTCAATAAAACCGAGTCTGCTGCTTTATTCTCTTAATTGTGTTTGTTGCTCCCAAATGATCACCTTTATCAGTATTTATTAACATTCACACTAGCGTTTGTTTAGTGCAGTGTGGCGGCTGTAAAAGGGCTCCTCGTGCTACGAATCAGTAGTATTATTTTTACTGGTCCTTGGGGACCAACGAGCCCAATATAGGTGGCTTTGAAGTAGAATACCGCTTAAGCCGTTGCTAGGGGGCGTGAGAGGTGTTGCTTCTTTCATTACTTCTCATGAACAGACTCAACAAAACCGAGTCTGCTGCTTTATTCTCTTAATTGTGTTTGTTGCTCCCAAAGGATCACCTTTATCAGTATTTATTAACATTCACACTAGCGTTCGTTTAGTGCAGTGTGGCGGCTGTAAAAAGTATCCCCGTGCTACGAATCAGTAGTGTTATTTTACTGGTCCTTTGGGACCAACGAGCCCAATATAGGTGGCTTTGAAGTAGAATACCGCTTAAGCTGGTGCTAGGGGCGTGAGAGGTGTTTCTTCTTTCATTACTTCTCATGAACAGACTTAATAAAACCAAGTATGCTGCTTTATTCTCTTAATTGTGTTTTTTGCTCCCAAAGGATCACCTTTATCAGTATTTATTAACATTCACACTAGCGTTCGTTTAGTGCAGTGTGGCGGCTGTATAAAGTATCCCCTAGCTACGAATCAGTAGGGTTATTTTTACTGGTCCTTTGGGACCAACGAGCCCAATATAGGTGGCTTTGAAGTAGGATATCGCTTAAGCCGGTGCTAGGGGGCGTGAGAGGTGTTGCTTCTTTCATTACTTCTCATGAACAGACTCAATAAAACCGAGTCTGCTGCTTTATTCTCTTAATTGTGTTTGTTGCTGCCAAAGGATCACCTTTATCAGTATTCATTAACATTCACACTAGCGTTCGTTTAGTGCAGTGTGGCGGCTGTAAAAAGTCTCCCCGTGCTACGAATCAGTAGTGTTATTTGTACTGGTCCTTTGGGACCAACGAGCCCAATATAGGTGGCTTTGAAGTAGAATACCGCTTAAGCCGGTGCTAGGAGGCATGAGAGGTGTTGCTTCTTTCATTACTTCTCATGAACAGACTCAATAAAACCGAGTCTGCTGCTTTATTCTCTTAATTGTGTTTATTGCTCCCAAAGGATCACCTTTATCAGTATGTATTAACATTCACACTAGCGTTCGTTTAGTGCAGTGTGGCGGCTGTAAAATGTCTTCCCGTGCTACGAATCAGTAGTGTTATTTTTACTGGTCCTTTGGGACCAACAAGCCCAATATAGGTGGCTTTGAAGAAGAATACCGCTTAAGCCGGTGCTAGGAGGTTTGAGAGGTGTTGCTTATTTCATTACTTCTCATGAACAAACTCAATAAAACCGAGTCTGCTGCTTTATTCTCTTAATTGTGTTTGTTGCTCCCAAAGGATCACCTTTATCAGTATGTATTCACCTTTGTTGTTGTTTGTTTCTGTGCGTGTTTGTGGTTGACTGTGGTCCTTCAATGCTACATTTCCAGTTGGATTTTTTATCTACTTTTTATATCTTCCGGGATACATTTGAAGTGCTAACAATTCAATACAAACATTTAAATTGCCAGATATTAAAAATAAGAATAAAATATTACTTCGTCGGAAAGAATCCTGCATTTGTCACAGTCGGCTACATTATATTTTACTAAACAACATTTTAAGGGGTTAAACAGAAAGAAATTAGACAAGAATCAAAGATCTATGCATTGATATAGAATGTTTCACTTTATTTAACATGATGAACATGCTAATGAAACCTACAGGTCATTCCTATGCTCATGTGATTTCAGGAAGGATGCTGTTTTATTGACGGTAAATGTGTAGCAGATGATGAATCAAGCTTCGTAGATGATTGTTTTGTATGCAATTCGAACATCGATGCATTTAACTGGACATAAAGTAGGTTAATAGGCAGGATAATTTGCAAACAGATTACATGGCTAGCTAATAGGTATTGTTAAAACTATAACTATAACAAGGTTAATGACTGTTCGATACAAGGTATGTATCTATAAGGTGTCTCATTCAACAATAGTTATTCAAAAATGCACATATATTGGAAAATATCGCTTTCGTATTGTCGAAATAACGAACAAAGTAACAAAATGAAAAAAAAAAGAGTAAAGATCCATTTAAAAAATTAACGTTAAGGACTCGGTATAAGTGTGATTAGAATCGTGTTAATGAATAATCATCAACTTCATTCATTGTATCAAGTATGGGTGTTGTAATAGTGTTCACTAGGTATTAAGTATTATGTTTGCAACCCTTTTGTGTTTGTGATGTCGTTTGCATTTTTTATTACTTTTGCCTTCTCGTTTGTCTGTTTGCGTGTTTGGTTTTGTGTTTTGTGGTTGACTGTCGTCCTTGAATGCTGCTTTCCCTGTCCGATATTTTTATATTTCTTTGGTGCATCCTAGAAGCGGTTTAAACCCCAGTGGTCTTTGTTGCCACTGACCGTTCCAAGGCGGTAGCCCTATTGTCAACCCTTTTGTGTTTGTGATGTCGTTTGCATTTTTTATTAATTTTGCCTTCTCGTTTGTCTGTTTGCGTGTTTGTTTTTGTGTTTTGTGGTTGACTGTCGTCCTTGAATGCTGCTTTCCCTGTCCGATATTTTTATCTTTCTTAACTGCAAATTGTTTTCTGACCGTTGACACATTTCAAGATTCCGACAATCTGGCTGTTATTTTGGGATGTACCCTTGGTATTGTATTGAGTGCTGTCATCGTAGTGGCATCGTATCTGGTGTGGAGGTTTAAAGTAATACTGAACATGACAAAATGAAAAGTAAGTCAACAAGGCCTTCAATGTGGAAAATACTGTTAAACCGTGTGAGACATAATTACATTTTCAGCAGTATGCTTGCGGTGACATTATAGTAACGATTTATATAGACATGCATGCGTTTTTCGGATCTCTGAGTTCCACAGAGTACCTTTTGTAATTCGTCATTCGAGTACTCTTCGGAAAATTGTAGTGTCAAAGGTATTGTATATATATAATCTCATATATGCAAGTCACTTAAGCATATGTATTTTATGATTATTATTTATTACATTTAAAGGCATTCATGGTTATAGTAAAAATAATATACTTTTCAATATACACATTTTCATGTTGTTCACGAGTCTTATGTAGTAAAATGGTCACAGCTATAACTTGTTATGTGTATTATAAACCTATATTTAAGGTCTGTAGGGGACAGCCAAATGAACAGCAGATGAACTAATGCGATGATGTACCAATACCACTGAACTACAGCACTACTTACTGGACGAATCAACTTCAGTGGATTGTGATAGTTGATATGGTGTCTGGAAACTTTGACAATATCTTATCATACGTATATTAAGAGCACATACTCGTATGCAATGATTAAGATATAAACATAGTTGCTTAATGTGTTTTGCAAAACATATTTAACATGCCATTTATGACCTGACTCATCTAATATTAGTACAAATTATTTGATGAAATTATGAAAATCATAAACGTTTGAAACATAGAATGATGTAACATGCATTTTAAAGACTGACTTTTTAAATTGAATAAACAGCAAACAGCACACACAGTCTGCTGAGAAGTACTTTGTATCACGTGATGTTTTCAAATGTTATATAAGTTGGACGCCAATAGTTGTCGTAGTGTGACGTAGTAAGTTGCTTGTTTTTGCATCTGTTGACAACTGCATGACTCATATGTTTAACCTTTTATATAAGTAGTAGTTATAAAATTCGAACAACAAGTTTAAAATGTAAACATACACATGCCTGAATACAAAGTATAAAAAAGATAAATAGTACGAACAGATAATTCGAAGATTGTTCCTATCAGTTACAGACAATCATATATTACTGAAACATGATCAATGTTGAAATACAGAAAAGAAATGCCAGCAAAAATAGATAAACAATGGAACAGGAAATGTAACATTCAAAGAATCGTCAACCAGTTAACAAGAGTTGTCGAAGAACAATGCAAATCGACTAATCGCTTTTTCAAGGAACAACACACTATACGCCTGATAGATACACATAAATAGCGTGTTTAAAAGATCCACAGAGATATATCCATTTAAGGTATGAACAAATGAGGAAGAGGACATTTTAAGACAATAAATGCGAGTGGAGCCGGTGGGTGGGCGGACGATGTGGATGTAAAACATCATAAACAAACAAGAGCATTGTGACAACCACAAAGCAGTCACTTAGTAGAAGCAAGAGAAATACGATGAGAACACATTAAACGTTACCATCATTTTAAAGATTTAGGGTCATCATAGGGTCCATAACATGTCGTGTTATCAAACAAAGAGGAAAACATAGTGGGGAAGTTTAAATGGGCCAAACACTATATATACTTACAGTACGTTTCAAAATGTTCATAGTGTAATTTAAACTGCTTAACGAGTTTAATAGGATTGTATGGAACTGATTATAACTTTCGAAAGTAAATCAAGTCACCATAGAAGTCAGGTTGTAAACTTTTAGACAGGTATAGAACAAGAGGTTGTTTGAATGGTATGTTACTTCATTTTCAGCACATTTACGCTGTGTATGACAGTCGATATCTTAGTGGAGGAGGCAGACCTCACATTAAACCTGGGTTGACCCAGTACTGAATACCTCCCGCCGTCCGTAAGAAACGACACTTTCCCACTTACGGATTGAGCTCCCAGTGGGATACGTACCCGCAGCGGTGAGGGGCGAGAAGGTTCCAAACGCATGCCACGAAATATGGCTTTTAAAACGTATTTGCACCCCTATGTCCGCTCCCTCCACATACATGTACTCACTCGAACGACATTATTGTCTTCTGTATTACCAACCAAAATGCCTCAACTCCAGAATATCAGGCGTTTCTGGGGCAAATCCAATTTGGCCTAGACATTGTGAATATAAACATTGTAACAAAGTTTCATTAAGATTGAATACAAACTACTATGTTTAGAAAATCGGAACCTACAGACTGAACGACAAGTGCTTAGCAATATATACCCACTTCTTCGAAGTGGAGCATACTTATCAGAGTACTCAAATGCTGAATTGTCGGAACCAATCAGATTTATTCCGTAGTAGTTTCGTATAATATTTTTTGAACTATCTTAACACTGTATGGTTTAAAACAGATTGCCTTATATAAGGCTCGAACCCTAAACCATCAGTTCAGAAAACCCAACGTTCTAACCGACTGCGCCGTTGGTTTTTGCGGTATTAAATAGTATATAACAAATGCCACGATCTGCAATCTGATTGGTTCCAATAAATTGGCATGTGAGCGATCTCATAAATAATTATAGCTCATTGCATACACAATTAATGAACGAAATAACTAGGTCGATAAAACGTTGATTTCCATCAATGTAGATTTCGTTCTAGATCTAATAAAGCAAACATTCGAATCAAGTACCATTTAGTTTTAAGTGTTAAAGAAGTCTTTTAACTAATCGTTGAGAAAACATTTTATTGTTTAAACAAGTTGCAAGTCACCTCTAATTTAAGGGTGATAACACTATAACAAACGCGTTTGTTTCGAACATTGACAAACTTGTTATTGAAACAAACATTTTACACATACTAGGTGAGAATCAAATGTCAATTAAAAAACAATTATTTGATTACGTTAACGAACTAAGAGTCATTTGTTTTGACATAAACTTAAAGAAGTATAAAAAGATCGGACAGGGAAGTAGCATTCAAGGAGGACAGTCAACCACAAAACACAAAAACAAACACGCAAAACAGACAAACAAGAAGGAGACAAAAGTAATAATAAATGCAAACGACATCACAAACACAAAGAGGTTGACAATAGGGCTACCGCCTTGGAACGGTCAATGGCAAAGTAGGCCACTGGGGGGTTTAAACCGGTTCTAGGGTGCACCAAACATCACACTTACCCTACTGTCATCCCATTAAAACAGGACAGTGTAAATAAAGAAATCTCCGCCATGATCTAATGTCTAACCAACAAGGCAGCATCAATAGGCAATCTAAGTAAAACACAAATATGCTCGTGTAAATATAATACAAAAAAACAATAGCCTAGAAATTCACAATGATGACCACAGCGCTCGCCTGATGGAGGGTGGTAACAATACACACTTTGACTCAAGTAAGTCAACTAAAAGAGCACAAATGAAAAAACCTTGTTTTTATTTATTTTCAATAGAGCGTATTACACAAATTTAATATAACATTTTGTTATAAACGAAACGCATTTTATCTATTATCTCTCTGTACTGCATGTATCATGAATGCTACTTCTTTATCCGATAATTTCGGATTCCCGCGTCTCGCTGCAATATATCAAGTAAACGTATAGTTAAACATCATTTCATATATATTTAAAGAACTGTTTATTAACAGGGATGAATCAATATGTATCAGTATAGACGGAAGGATAAAGTAAAATGTTGTACGCATGTTGGATCCGAATGTCACTTATGATTTGGGTATGACATTTGCCAGACAATTGAAACAAAATGATATATTTGAGCACGTTGCATATGAATGCATACATGTTTGCTTTGCGTTCACATCTGTGCACCATGCATCCTATAAACTCACATAAATTACACACCTGGCTGTTTTGGAATACACGCCAGTGCGCCATGCTACATATCAACTCGCAGGAATAACACACCTGGTTGTTTTGGAATACACGCATGTGTGCCATGCTACATATACACTCACATAAATTACATACCTGGTTGTTTTGGAGTACACGTCAGTGCACCATGCCACATATTAACGCATATGAATTACATACCTGGGTATAGTTTGCGATACGCGCCATTGGATCACATAGCTGTCAATGCCCAATCTAAGTCAAGATGAGATGGAACACAAGGGGGGCCATGGCTAGGGCTAAGGGGGTCAGTGGAGTGAAGCCCACTGAAGCCTGAGACGGACTTATGTTGGATTTGTTAGTTACTTACCTGATTTCACATATCGGGTGGTGGCTTCTGTCACACGGGGCATCATGCCATCCATTAAACTCTCCATTACTGCTGGCAATCACGGCACAATCCTCGTCCATACCGTCACTTCCTGGTTGTCCCGGGTACCTGTAAACGATAACGTAAATACATCACGCGTGTCAGTCATGTAGCATCAAGTCACTGCATGCGATACATAAAACAAAGGTAAGACCAAGAGAGAAATTACAGACAACTTCTAGAACGTCAACTTATTATAGGATCAATAGCACCGCATCAAATATTCAGTACAGTGTCTAGTCTTTAAAATTGAGACATATTAAGGTTTTAAGTTACATGTATATTAAATTTAGTTTTTCCATCGAAATAACTGAATTCTGCAATGTAACGTAACATCGGGAAAAGAGTTCCGACGGTAAAGAACGTTCTATAATGTTTGTTAATCCGCCGAAAACCACACAACTTTGCACACGTGCTAAACTAATGGCGGCAGAAATTGAGGTAACATTTGAAAGCATGAGCAATTATGTGACGTAATAAGTATTGGACGGATAATAAATTCCATACTGCCGAATATTAAAATCGAGCAACAAATACATTTGAGAATAGCAGATAAGAAAAAAGAAATTCTGGAGAATATAAAAGAATCATGTTGAACAGCGTTTGCGTTTTATTCTGTTTTTCCTTTTCTTTTTTCCAATGATTGTGAAAAGCTCCCGCCATATAGTATTTATGCACTTAAATAATTGTTGTCCATTTAATCGTCACCAATGCTTGTTATGGTTAGTTATTTAGTTAATTATAATAGGCTCATCACAACATTAGACCCACAGAGCTTTACAATACCTACCAATACCTCACCAATACCTGATATGGCTACTCGTATAGTTAATTATAATAGCCCCGTCACAACATTGGAACCACAGAGCCTCACCAATACCTGATATGGCTAGTCTTTTAGTTAATTATAATAGCGCCGTCACAACATTAGAACCACAGAGCTTTACAAGACCTAACAATTCCTCACCAATACCTGCTATGGCTAGTATAATAGCCCCATCACAACATTAGAACCACACAGCTTTACAAGACGTATCAATTCCTCACCAATACCTGATATGGCTAATCGTTTAGTTAATTATAATAGCGCCGTCACAACATTAGAACCACAGAGCTTTACCAGACCTCCAATTCCTCACCAATACCTGCTAAGGCTAGTATAATAGCCCCATCACAACATTAGAACCACACAGCTTTACAAGACGTATCAATTCCTCACCAATACCTGATATGGCTAGTCGTTTAGTTAATTATAATAGCGCCGTCACAACATTAGAACCACAGAGCTTTACCAGACCTACCAATTCCTCACCAATACCTGCTAAGGCTAGTATAATAGCCCCATCACAACATTAGAACCACACAGCTTTACAAGACGTATCAATTCCTCACCAATAGCTGATATGGCTAGTCGTTTAGTTAATTATAATAGCCCCGTCACAACATTAGAACCACAGAGCCTCACCAATATCTGATATGGCTAGTCGTTTAGATAAGTATAATAGCCCCATCACAACTTTAGAACCACAGAGCATTACAAGACGTACCAATTCCTCACCAATGCCTGCTATGGCAAGTCGTTTAGTTAATTATAGTAGCCCCGTCACAACATTGGAACCACAGAGCTTTACAAGGTGTACCAATTCCTCACACCAATACCTGAGTGGCTAATCGTTTAGTTAATTATAATAGCCTCGTCACAGCTATATGAGGACATACCAATTCATCACCAATAGCTGATATGGCTAGTCTTTTAGTTAATGATAATAGCCCTTAAATAACGTTAGAAACACAGAGCTTTACAAGACATACCAATTCCTCACCAATACCTGAATGGCTAGTCGTTTAGTCAATTATAATAGCCCCATCACAACATTAGAACCACAGAGCTTTACAAGACGTACCAATTCCTCACCAATACCTGATATGGCTAGTCGTTTATTTGAGTATAATAGCCCCTAAATAATGTTAGAACCACAGAGCTATTCCAGGCTTACCAATTTGAATATCCAAGTGGAATGTCCCCTTTATACCATACCCAGATGCCTTCAACTAATTCGTCAGTTGTTCCAATCCAAAACTCCTGGCCGGGACGCTGACCACCTGGCATGAGTAAATTTACACAGTTAGTATCTTAAGTACTTTGCAGCCATTCGAAAAACTCGGTCACTTCTTCATTAATCGAAGCATAATTCGAATGAATCTGGAAGGTCTCCATATTGGTAAGGCCATACTAAAATTGCGCGCCTTAAATTTTCGCCAAAGGGGAACTAAATTGAAAATCGTATTTATCAACAATCAAATCAAATCATACATCAATGTGACTAAAAGCAATATTGTTTATATATCAACAGCGCATTATGTTTTTGTCACGTTGCCGTCCGGCTTATAAAACGTCAATATTTTGAACATACCGATCCGTCGAAATACAAAAGAAACATGATCCCGAAAATTGAAGGGACTGACCGAGGTTGCAAGACTGCTTTCCATCATGCAGCCTAAAAGAAATATGTATCTTACAGCTGTTTACAGCATATGTTATTGTGGGATGCCTTGGCAAGAAAAATAGATGTTTCTTCTTCTAAATAACATTCAAATATATGTATGAAATGACAATATAAATAATCTATTAACTACTTGTTACGAGTGTTAATTTGGTACAATCAAAGTTCAGTGTCAAGGAGCAATGTTAGTTATGGCGTTAAAGAACGCGGGCATTGTTAGACAGACATACTGGTGTTTTTATTAATGTGTACAAGATCGGGGGCATTGTTAAACAGACACACTGGTGTTTTTATTAATGTGTACTCTTTATATGTCAAACTGTTTGTTAAAACTATTGGATGCAGTCAGTAAAAACACAGAGGTATGGTGTGCTAAAGATGTTTTAATAAGGTTTTTGACATGGTATATTGTCCATGAGTTAAAGGAAAATATGCTGATCAACATATTTGACAACATACAACAATTGTATGCCAATGTTAAAATGGATTTCAGCTTGACTAAGGAAATATTTATCAAACTTCAGACATTCTGTCATCATTGAAAGACCGACAACTGAGACGCATGGGTTTTGGTAAACATTCAGTACGCTTCTCTTCACTTTGTAAAAAAAAATAACATCTCTTAGTTGTGTACATAGTTGCAATGTCAATCTTAAAATGTAAGCTTTGATATGACCCGCCCGGGGATTGGTTGTTAGATAGAGATTATGTAACTGCTGGTGTCGATTATAGTGAAATCCTTCACGAGATGGTAGACGTTTTGTTCTTTTCACGAACGAGCGTATACGAGTGAGAGAAAAAATACACGACTACCATCGAGTGGAGGATTTCCCTATAATCGACAACAGCAGTTAAATAATCTCTATTTATCTAACAACATTTATAACATTTTAAATCAGTTTATGTTTAATTTTAACTTAAATTATTTGCTGTATTGAACGTAATCGACGGATGACGTCGACGTCAGCAATACGTTATTGACGTCAATACTCAACGTCACAGTTAGATGTTTTTGGGTTCGGAGTTAGTTATTAATGTTTAGTGATTATGAATATTCTTTCACTCAGAAATCCTAATCTTTCACCCACATAAATACATGTAATAAAACAAGCTAGCACAAATCCGTAAGGTTAAGTTGAATTAACTAGAACAATAAATACCCATGCTTATTTGATATCTAAATAAAACAAAGGTCAACATTTCTGTAAAACGAAATGCAGGTTCGAAACCGTTTGATGCAGAGACACATCATATCATCAAGTGTGAACTGTATGCTAAGTGTAAAATTCTAAGACAAACAAAGGGTCATAAGTCTGTACTAAATTGGGCAATCAATAATGTTTGATGTAGCGGGACATCAGTTGTTATGTGTACATAAAGTTTGCGAACAATCCATTCGAAACTGTTTGAGAAATGCAAGTAATAACAAGAGGCCCAAGATTAGCCTATAAACGCTCTACTTGTATAAGGTAGTTATTTTATTATTTTATTTTCAGAAGAAGGTTTTGCATGTTGCTAAATAGCATCACCCAACCTTGGACAGTTCACCAGAGTCACCATGTGTACAACTTTAGTAGCACTATAATATAATGTTGCATGCAAAGTACCAGCTCATTTGGAAAAAATTTCCAGGAGTGGCTCAAAATAAGTGAATCCCAAAGGTGAATCTCATAATGCCTTCTGTATGCTATTTTGAACATTTGAGGCCTGTCGGTGTAACTAAATGGTTGTGTGCCTTTTTCACTGCTCAATCTTGACAGCAGCCTATGTAAAACATGTGCCAAATGTGACACCAATGTTTGCATTTAAACCAACTTGGTAGAAGAACATCAGTTTATGGTGCTTGCAAAATATAAGACCTCTAGCTCCTGTAGTTTTACAGAAAAAGATTTTTGAAAGATGTTCCTATATAACTCTTATGTAAACCTATGACAAATAAGGCGGAGACAGATTTTATCCCGGGATAATCATATGAACGAATTTAATAAAGGTCCATAAGCTTATGCTGCATGCAATACATGAGAGTTACCTGCCTTGTGGTTTCAGAGAAGAAGGTATTTAAAGTGTTTTTCTGTATAAGTCTATGTAAAACATGTGACTCCAGGGATGTGGCCAGATTTTTCCCTAGGGTTACCATTTGGACAAACATGGTAAGAGACCATAAGCTAATTCTACATGCAACATATGAGAGCTCTATACCATGTAGTTTTAGAGAAGATGTTTAATGTTTTTCTCTAAATTGGTATGTAAAACATGTGACCCCTGGGGCGTGATCACACATTTGACCCCAGGATCATCATTTGAACAAACTTGGTGAGGTCCATAAGCTTGTGGTAACTGTATACTATTAAAACTCTGACTTTTGAATACATTGTACGTTTACATTTAACAATTGCCACCAAATTCGGAAATGATATCCAATAAAGAACAATAAACAGCCAGCTTACTCGTTCTATACATTCTGTCGATCTCGTTCTTTATAAACAAATCCTCCTCCTTTGACTCAATCATAACAAGGTTAGCACTATGTAATGCGCAATGGTGCTGAAATAAGGGGATGTGATGATTTGAATGAAAATTCAAATCAAGGAACAGGCATAACTGTATATAGCATTTACTTTATTAATAATAAGTGTGGTGTAATAAATGTGACCATGTGGGGAGTACATCGACAAAATACTTTTTCTTAGCTTTTTGTTTTGTCATTACCCTAAAACAGTTCTATTTTCAATAACGACCCATTTACAGTACAAATAGCAATAAAACACAACGCAAACAAGCCAAGTTTTTAAAAGACAACATTTTAAACAGATTGTCTAATGTTAAAGACTAATAGTATAATTCTATTCCGTATTACAATTATGTAATACTATTATAGATGTGTTTGTTTGTAAGGTGTGCGGTGGGATGGTCCTCCCCAGCCCACAACATGCCAAACTGTGAGGAGAATAACACACATGAAATATTTGAATTTGCTTTTCTTTCTTTTCTTCTTCCTGATTGCAAAACATTGCAAACGGTTTTTTCCCTATTTAGTTAAAGTTAGAATAAATAGAGCATGACATAAAGAATGGAAATGTTTTCACTAATGGAGTTTTTAGATCCAACTTACGGTGGCCTCTGTCCAATCGACGCTAGTGTTGTCACTTATGTAATAACATGATCCCCTAAATACCGTCCAGCCATCGGGACACTCTGGATATTGATCGGCGATAAATGCCCCAGTCAAACATACCATACCTGCAGGCATTAAATAGAACATTAACAAGGGCTGTCGAATGACAGCAAGACTTTTGCCTTTTCGTTTGTCTGTTTGCGTGTTTGTTTTTGTGTTTTGTGATTGACTGTCGTCCTTGAATGCTGCTTTCCCTGTCCGATATGTTTATCCTTCTTTATGAGGCCTTGTCTATTTATTGGGCAACTACGAAATATAAAAACTCGGACCGGGAAAGTAGCATTCAAGGAGGACAGTCAACCACAAAACACAGAAACAAACGAGCAAACAGACAAACAAAAAAACAAAAGTAATAATAAATGCAAAAGACATCACAAACACAAAAGGGTTGACAATAGGGCTACCGCCTTGGAACGGTCAGTGGTAAAGTAGGCCACTGGGGGTTTAAACCGGTTCTAGGGTGCACCAAACCTCACACTTACCCTACTGTCATCCCATTAAAACAGGACATTGTAAATAAAGAAATCCCCGCCATGATCTAATCTCTAACCAACAAGGCAGCATCAATAGGCAATATAAGTAAAACACAAATATGCTCGTGTAAATATAATACAAAAAAACAATAGCCTAGAAAGCCACAATGAAGGTACTCAATAACTTGGCAGAAGCCAGAGCAACAAGAGAATAAACCATTAAGGGCACGACAAGAAAGATCAAAGACAAACATCAAACGCCACTATCCTAATGGGCTCTAGGTAGGCGTCATCATAGGGTCCACAGCCTAAGCTGAACATGTAAAATTCATAACAGAGTTATGGCGCTGGTATTTACCAGTTCCTCTTATGATAGTGAATACATGTGTAAAGTTTCTGTCAAGCAGTATCTGAGATATGACCTTACCGAAAAAGAATAATGAAGAAAATGAATAAGTACAAAAAGGGGCTTAATGTTGTCAAAATAGGTTGCAGAGTTACGTGACTTGCGTTTCGCATGTTATCTATTTGTACTGAATACATACGTTAAGTTTTATTGAGTTCTGCCAGGCTTTTTCTGAGATATGAGCTTACCAAAAAAGTTAATCAAGAAATTGACTGAGTACAAAAAGGACATTATGTGGTCCCGCCTTAATTCAATTAAAAGATGTGAAACTTATATAAGCAGGATTTTATAACGGATATTTTCACAATAAAACTAGTTTAAAAATATTTTTTACTGAAAAAATTATTAATTTTACAATATGCAAACGTTTTAAGCCGAAATTAAGGTGTTATTTCATACCCCAAGACAAATGGATTGAATGGGGGTATGAAAGCTAATATTCGGACCACGTAATGGCATAACGTTGTCAAAATAGTTTTCAGAGTTATGTGACATGCGCCTGGCATGTTATCTATTTATAATAAATACAAACGTGACGTTTTACTGTCAGGCGTTTCTGAGTTATGAGCTTATCGAAAATGGTTAACGAAGAAATTGGCTAAGTGTAAAAAGGGGCATAACTCTGTCCACATAGCTTGCAGAACTATGTGATCTGCGCGTGACATGTTATCTTTACTGAATACATGTTTGAAGTTTCATTGAATTCTGTCATGCAGTTTCAGAGATATGAGCTTACCGGAAAAGGTTTGCTAACGGTAACGGTAAGGCCGGCGCCAAGTAAAATAGTCGACACCTGGGTAGAACCACCGACGTTCCGCAAGTCAGCCGGATAGCCTCCTCACATAAATATTCCTATTCCACTATTAAATCAATTCCTTATTCGTTATATGGACTATATAGGCACCTACGTCATTTATAATCTGATAAAACAGAGAGAAAAACTGTTGTATGATATAACGAAAACATGGAGAAGACAAATTGTCAGCCAAGGTATGTCATAAAGCATAACGCTACTTGCCAAGCAAGCGATGTAATAGTAAAAGCATAACGTTACTTGCCAACCAACAGAGGTAATAGTAATCGCATAACGCTACTTGCCAACCAACAGAGGTAATAGTAATCGCATAACGCTACTTGCCAACCAAGCGATGTAATAGTAAAAGCATAATGCTACTTGCCAACCAACAGAGCTAATAATAAACGCATAACGCTACTTGCCAACCAACAGATGTAATAGTAAAATCATAACGTTACTTGCCAACCAACAGATGTAATAGTAAAATCATAATGCTACTTGCCAGCCAACGGATGTAACAGTAAAATAATAACGCTACTTGCCAACCAACAGATGTAATAGTAAAATCATAATGCTACTTGCCAGCCAACGGATGTAACAGTAAAATTATAACGCTACTTACCAACCTACAGATGTAACAGTAAAACCATAACGCTACTTGCCAACCAACAGATGTAATAGTAAAATCATAACGCTACTTGCCAGCCAACAGATGTAA
Organism: Cyrtodaria siliqua; assembly: GCA_037043455.1. NCBI lineage: Eukaryota > Metazoa > Mollusca > Bivalvia > Adapedonta > Hiatellidae > Cyrtodaria > Cyrtodaria siliqua. Next base: position 45,709 of record JAWPHD010012952.1, read on the forward strand.
TAGTAAAATCATAACGCTACTTGCCAGCCAACAGATGTAATAGTAAAATCATAAAGCCAATTGCAAACCAACAGATGTAATCGTAAAATCATAACGCTACTTGCCAGCCAACAGATGTAATAGTAAAATCATAATGCTACTTGCCAGACAACAGATGTAATAGTAAAATCATAACGCTACTTGCCAACCAACAGATGTAACAGTAAAATAATAACGCTACTTGCCAACCAACAGATGTAATAGTAAAATCATAACGCTACTTGCCAGCCAACAGATGTTATAGTAATATCATAACGCTACTTGCCAGCCAACAGATGTAATAGTAAAATCATAAAGCCAATTGCAAACCAACAGATGTAATCGTAAAATCATAACGCTACTTGCCAGCCAACAGATGTAATAGTAAAATCATAACGCTACTTGACAAACAACAGATGCAATAGAAAAATCATAACGTACTTGCCAACCAACAGATGTAATAGTAAAATCATAACGTTACTTGCCAACCAACAGATGTAGTAGTAAAATCATAACGCTACCTGCCAACCAACAGATGTAATAGTATAATCATAACGCCACTTGCCAGCCAACAGATGCAATAGTAAAACCATAACGCTACTTGCCAGCCAACAGATGTAATAGTAAAATCATAACGCTACCTGCCAACCAACAGATGTAATAGTATAATCATAACGCCACTTGCCAGCCAACAGATGTAATAGTAAAACCATAACGCTGCTTGCCAACCAACAGATGTAACAGTAAAATCATAACGCTACTTGCCAACCAACAGATGTAATAGTAAAATCATAATGATACTTGCCAACCAAGAGATGTAATAGTAAAATCATAACGCTACTTGCAAACCAACAGATATAATAGTAAAATCATAACGCTACTTGCAAACCTACAGAGGTAATAGTAAACGCGAAACGCTACTTGCCAACCCCAACCAACAGATGTAATAATAAAATCATAACGCTACTTGCCAACCAACAGATGTAATAGTAAAATCATAATGAGACTTGCCAACCAAGAGATGTAATAGTAAAATCATAACGCTACTTGCAAACCTACAGATGTAATAGTAAAATCATAACGCTACTTGCCAACCAACAGATGTAATAGTAAAATCATAATGATACTTGCCAACCAAGAGATGTAATAGTAAAATCATAACGCTACTTGCAAACCTACAGATGTAATAGTAAAATCATAACGCTACTTGCCAACCAACAGATGTAATAGTAAAATCATAACGCTACTTGCCAACCAACAGAGGTAATAGTAAACGCGAAACGCTACTTGCCAACCCCAACCAACAGATGTAATAATAAAACCATAACGCTACTTGCCAGCCAACAGATGTAATAATAAAACCATAACGCTACTTGCCAGCCAACAGATTTAATAGTAAAATCATAACGCTACTTGCCAACCAACAGATATAATAGTAAAATCATAACGCTACTTGCAAACCAACAGATGTAATAGTAGAATCATAACGCTACTTGCCAACCAACAGAGGTAATAGTAAACGCGAAACGCTACTTGCCAACCCCAACCAACAGATGTAATAATAAAACCATAACGCTACATGCCAGCCAACAGATGTAATAGTAAAATCATAATGCCAGTTGCCAACCAACAGTTAATTGTAAAATCATAACGCTACTTGCCAACTAACAGAGGAAATAGTGAAATCATAACGCTACTTGCCAACCCCAACCAACAGATGTAATAGTAAAATCATAACGTTACTTGCCAGCCAGCAGATGTAATAGTAAAATCATAACGCTACTTGCCAACCAACAGATGAAATAGTGAAATCATAACGCTACTTGCCAACCCCAACCAACAGATGTAATAGTAAAACCATAACGCTACTTGCCAACCAAGAGATGTAATCGTAAAATCATAACGCTACTTGCGAACCAACAGATGTAATAGTAAAATCATAACGCTACTTGCCAGCCAACAGATGTAATAGTAAAATCATAACGCTACTTGCCAACCAACAGATGTAATAGTAAAATCATAACGCTACTTGCCAACCAACAGATGTAATAGTAAAACCATAACGCTACTTGCCAGCCAACCGATGTAATAGTGAAATCATAACGCTACTTGCCAACCAACAGATGTAATCGTAAAATCATAACGCTACTTGCCAACCAACAGATGTAACAGTAAAATCATAACGCTACTTGCCAGCCAACAGATGTAATTGTAAAATCATAACGATACTTGCCAACCAACAGATGTAATTGTAAAATCATAACGCTACTTGGCAACCAACAGATGTAATAGTAAAATCATAACGCTACTTGCCAGCCAACAGATGTAATAGTAAAATCATAACGCTACTTGCCAACCAACAGATGTAATAGTAAAATCATAACGCTACTTGCCAAACAACAAATGTAATAGTAAAATCATAACGCTACTTGCCAGCCAACAGATGTAATAGTAAAATCATAACGCTACTTGCCAGCCAACAGATGTAATAGTAAAATCATAACGCTACTTGCCAGCCAACAGATGTAATAGTAAAATCATAACGCTACTTGCCAGCCAACAGATGTAATAGTAAAATCTTAACGCTACTTGCCAACCAACAGATGTAATAGTAAAACCATAACGCTACTTGCCAGCCAACAGATATAATAGTAAAATCATAACGCTGCTTGCCAGCCAACAGATGTAATAGTAAAATCATAATGCTACTTGCCAGCCAACAGATGTAATAGTAAATTCTTAACGCTACTTGCCAACCAACAGATGTAATAGTAAAACCATAACGCTACTTGCCGGCCAACAGATGTAATAGTAAAATCATAACGCTACTTGCCAACCAACAGATGTAATAGTAAAATCACAACGCTACTTACCAGCAAACAGATATAATAGTAAAACCATAACGCTACTTGCCAGCCAACAGATGTAACAGTAAAATCATAACGCTACTTGCCAGCTAACAGATGTAATAGTAAAATCATAACTCTACTTGCCAACCAACAGATGTAACAGTAAAATCATAACGCTACTTGCCAGTCAACAGATGTAATAGCAAACGCATAACGCTACTTGCCAACCCCAACCAACAGATGTAATAATAAAATCATAACGCTACTTGCCAGCGAACAGATGTAATAGTAAAATCATAATGCTACTTGCCAGCCAACAGATGTTATAGTAAAATCACAACGCTACTTACCAGCAAACAGATATAATAGTAAAATCATAACGCTACTTGACAGTCAACAGATGTAATAGCAAACGCATAACGCTACTTGCCAACCCCAACCAACAGATGTAATAATAAAATCATAACGCTACTTGCCAGCCAACAGATGTAATAGTAAAATCATAATGCTACTTGCCAGCCAACAGATGTTATAGTAAAATCATAACGCTACTTGCCAGCCAACAGATGTAATAGTAAAACCATAACGCTTCTTGCCAACCAAGAGATGCAATCGTAAAATCATAACGCTACTTGCCAGCCAACAGATGTAATTGTAAAATCATAACGTTACTTGGCAACCCTTCAGATGTAATAGTAAAATCATAACGTTACTTGCCAGCCAAAAGATGTAATAGTAAAATCATAACGCTACTTGCCAGCCAACAGATGTAATAGTAAAATCATAACGCTACTTGCCAGCCAACAGATGTAATAGTAAAATCATAACGCTACTTGCCAGTTAACAGATGTAATAATGAAATCATAACGCTACTTGCCAACCAACAGATGTAATAGTAAAATCATAACGCTACTTGCCAGCCAACAGATGTAATTGTAAAATCATAACGCTACTTGCCAGCCAACAGATGTAATAGTGAAATCATAACGCTACTTGCCAACCAACAGATGTAATAGTGAAATCATAACGCTACTTGCCAACCAACAGATGTAATAGTAAAATCATAACGTTACTTGCCAGCCAACAGATATAATAGTAAAATCATAACGCTACTTCCCAACCTACAGATGTAATAGTAAAATCATAACGCTACTTGCCAACCAACAGATGTAATAGTAAAATCACAACGCTACTTACCAGCAAACAGATATAATAGTAAAACCATAACGCTACTTGCCAGCCAACAGATGTAACAGTAAAATCATAACGCTACTTGCCAGCTAACAGATGTAATAGTAAAATCATAACTCTACTTGCCAACCAACAGATGTAACAGTAAAATCATAACGCTACTTGCCAGTCAACAGATGTAATAGCAAACGCATAACGCTACTTGCCAACCCCAACCAACAGATGTAATAATAAAATCATAACGCTACTTGCCAGCCAACAGATGTAATAGTAAAATCATAATGCTACTTGCCAGCCAACAGATGTTATAGTAAAATCACAACGCTACTTACCAGCAAACAGATATAATAGTAAAATCATAACGCTACTTGCCAGTCAACAGATGTAATAGCAAACGCATAACGCTACTTGCCAACCCCAACCAACAGATGTAATAATAAAATCATAACGCTACTTGCCAGCCAACAGATGTAATAGTAAAATCATAATGCTACTTGCCAGCCAACAGATGTTATAGTAAAATCATAACGCTACTTGCCAGCCAACAGATGTAATAGTAAAACCATAACGCTACTTGCCAACCAAGAGATGCAATCGTAAAATCATAACGCTACTTGCCAGCCAACAGATGTAATTGTAAAATCATAACGTTACTTGGCAACCCTTCAGATGTAATAGTAAAATCATAACGTTACTTGCCAGCCAACAGATGTAATAGTAAAATCATAACGCTACTTGCCAACCAACAGATGTAATAGTAAAATCATAACGTTACTTGCCAGCCAACAGATATAATAGTAAAATCATAACGCTACTTCCCAACCTACAGATGTAATAGTAAAATCATAACGCTACTTGCCAACCAACAGATGTAATAGTAAAATCATAACGCTACTTGCCAACCAACAGATGTAATAGTAAAATCATAACGCTACTTGCCAACCAACAGATGTAATAATAAAACCATAACGCTAATTGCCAGCCAACAGATATAATAGTAAAATCATAACGCTACTTGCCAATTAACAGATGTAATAGTAAAATTATAACGCTACTTGCCGACTAACAGATGTAATATTAAATTCTTAACGTTACTTGCCAACCAACATATGAAGTAGTAAAACCATAACGCTACTTGCCAGCCAACAGATGTAATAGTAAAATCATAACGCTACTTGCCAACCAACAGATGTAATAGTATAATCATAACGCTACTTGCCAACCAACAGATGTAATAGTATAATCATAACGCTACTTGCCAACCAACAGATGTAATAGTATAATCATAACGCTACCTGCCAACCAACAGTTGTAATAGTATAATCATAACGCCACTTGCCAGCCAATAGATGCAATAGTAAAACCATAACGCTGCTTGCCAACCAACAGATGTAATAGTAAAATCATAATGATACTTGCCAACCAACAGATGTAATAGTAAAATCATAACGCTGCTTGCCAACCAACAGAGGTAATAGTAAACGCATAACGTTACTTGCCAACCCCAACAAACAGATGTAATAATAAAACCATAACGCTACTTGCCAGCCAACAGATGTAATAGTGAAATCATAACGCCACTTGCCAGCCAATAGATGCAATAGTAAAACCTTAACGCTGCTTGCCAACCAACAGATGTAATAGTAAAATCAAAACGCTGCTTGCCAACCAACAGAGGTAATAGTAAACGCATAACGCTACTTGCCAACCCCAACAAACAGATGTAATAATAAAACCATAACGCTACTTGCCAGCCAACAGATGTAATAGTAAAATCATAACGCCAGTAGCCAAACAACAGATGTAATAGTAAAATCATAACGCTACTTGCCAGCCAACAGATGTAATAGTAAAATCATAACGCTACTTGCCAGAGAACAGATGTAATAGTGAAATCATAACGCTACTTGCCAACCAACAGATGTAATAGTAAAATCATAACGCTACTTGCCAGCCAACAGATGTAATAGTAAAATCATAACGCTACTTGCCAGCCAACAGATGTAATAGTGAAATCATAACGCTACTTGCCAACCAACAGATGTAATAGTGAAATCATAACGCTACTTGCCAACGAACAGATGTAACAGTAAAATCATAACGCTACTTGCCAGTCAACAGATGTAATAGCAAACGCATAACGCTACTTGCCAACCCCAACCAACAGATGTAATAATAAAATCATAACGCTACTTGCCAGCGAACAGATGTAATAGTAAAATCATAATGCTACTTGCCAGCCAACAGATGTTATAGTAAAATCACAACGCTACTTACCAGCAAACAGATATAATAGTAAAATCATAACGCTACTTGACAGTCAACAGATGTAATAGCAAACGCATAACGCTACTTGCCAACCCCAACCAACAGATGTAATAATAAAATCATAACGCTACTTGCCAGCCAACAGATGTAATAGTAAAATCATAATGCTACTTGCCAGCCAACAGATGTTATAGTTAAATCATAACGCTACTTGCCAGCCAACAGATGTAATAGTAAAACCATAACGCTATTTGCCAACCAAGAGATGCAATCGTAAAATCATAACGCTACTTGCCAGCCAACAGATGTAATTGTAAAATCATAACGTTACTTGGCAACCCTTCAGATGTAATAGTAAAATCATAACGTTACTTGCCAGCCAAAAGATGTAATAGTAAAATCATAACGCTACTTGCCAGCCAACAGATGTAATAGTAAAATCATAACGCTACTTGCCAGCCAACAGATGTAATAGTAAAATCATAACGCTACTTGCCAGCTAACAGATGTAATAATGAAATCATAACGCTACTTGCCAACCAACAGATGTAATAGTAAAATCATAACGCTACTTGCCAGCCAACAGATGTAATAGTAAAATCATAACGCTACTTGCCAGCCAACAGATGTAATAGTGAAATCATAACGCTACTTGCCAACCAACAGATGTAATAGTGAAATCATAACGCTACTTGCCAACCAAAAGATGTAATAGTAAAATCATAACGTTACTTGCCAGCCAACAGATATAATAGTAAAATCATAACGCTACTTCCCAACCTACAGATGTAATAGTAAAATCATAACGCTACTTGCCAACCAACAGATGTAATAGTAAAATCACAACGCTACTTACCAGCAAACAGATATAATAGTAAAACCATAACGCTACTTGCCAGCCAACAGATGTAACAGTAAAATCATAACGCTACTTGCCAGCTAACAGATGTAATAGTAAAATCATAACTCTACTTGCCAACCAACAGATGTAACAGTAAAATCATAACGCTACTTGCCAGTCAACATATGTAATAGCAAACGCATAACGCTACTTGCCAACCCCAACCAACAGATGTAATAATAAAATCATAACGCTACTTGCCAGCCAACAGATGTAATAGTAAAATCATAATGCTACTTGCCAGCCAACAGATGTTATAGTAAAATCACAACGCTACTTACCAGCAAACAGATATAATAGTAAAATCATAACGCTACTTGCCAGTCAACAGATGTAATAGCAAACGCATAACGCTACTTGCCAACCCCAACCAACAGATGTAATAATAAAATCATAACGCTACTTGCCAGCCAACAGATGTAATAGTAAAATCATAATGCTACTTGCCAGCCAACAGATGTTATAGTAAAATCATAACGCTACTTGCCAGCCAACAGATGTAATAGTAAAACCATAACGCTACTTGCCAACCAAGAGATGCAATCGTAAAATCATAACGCTACTTGCCAGCCAACAGATGTAATTGTAAAATCATAACGTTACTTGGCAACCCTTCAGATGTAATAGTAAAATCATAAAGTTACTTGCCAGCCAACAGATGTAATAGTAAAATCATAACGTTACTTGCCAGCCAACAGATGTAATAGTAAAATCATAACGCTACTTGCCAACCAACAGATGTAATAGTAAAATCATAACGTTAATTGCCAGCCAACAGATATAATAGTAAAATCATAACGCTACTTCCCAACCTACAGATGTAATAGTAAAATCATAACGCTACTTGCCAACCAACAGATGTAATAGTAACATCATAACGCTACTTGCCAACCAACAGATGTAATAGTAAAATCATAACGCTACTTGCCAACCAACAGATGTAATAATAAAACCATAACGCTAATTGCCATCCAACAGATATAATAGTAAAATCATAACGCTACTTGCCAATTAACAGATGTAATAGTAAAATTATAACGCTACTTGCCGACTAACAGATGTAATAGTAAATTCTTAACGTTACTTGCCAACCAACATATGAAGTAGTAAAACCATAACGCTACTTGCCAGCCAACAGATGTAATAGTAAAATCATAACGCTACTTGCCAACCAACAGATGTAATAGTATAATCATAACGCTACTTGCCAACCAACAGATGTAATAGTATAATCATAACGCTACTTGCCAACCAACAGATGTAATAGTATAATCATAACGCTACCTGCCAACCAACAGTTGTAATAGTATAATCATAACGCCACTTGCCAGCCAATAGATGCAATAGTAAAACCATAACGCTGCTTGCCAACCAACAGATGTAATAGTAAAATCATAATGATACTTGCCAACCAACAGATGTAATAGTAAAATCATAACGCTGCTTGCCAACCAACAGAGGTAATAGTAAACGCATAACGTTACTTGCCAACCCCAACAAACAGATGTAATAATAAAACCATAACGCTACTTGCCAGCCAACAGATGTAATAGTGAAATCATAACGCCACTTGCCAGCCAATAGATGCAATAGTAAAACCTTAACGCTGCTTGCCAACCAACAGATGTAATAGTAAAATCATAACGCTGCTTGCCAACCAACAGAGGTAATAGTAAACGCATAACGCTACTTGCCAACCCCAACAAACAGATGTAATAATAAAACCATAACGCTACTTGCCAGCCAACAGATGTAATAGTAAAATCATAACGCCAGTAGCCAAACAACAGATGTAATAGTAAAATCATAACGCTACTTGCCAGCCAACAGATGTAATAGTAAAATCATAACGCTACTTGCCATCCAACAGATGTAATAGTGAAATCATAACGCTACTTGCCAGCCAACAGATGTAATAGTGAAATCATAACGCTACTTGCCAACCAACAGATGTAATAGTAAAATCATAACGCTACTTGCCAGCCAACAGATGTAATAGTAAAATCATAACGCTACTTGCCAGCCAACAGATGTAATAGTGAAATCATAACGCTACTTGCCAACCAACAGATGTAATAGTGAAATCATAACGCTACTTGCCAACCAACAGATGTAATAGTAAAATCATAACGCTACTTGCCAACCAACAGATGTAATAGTAAAATCATAACGCTACTTGCCAACCAACAGATGTAATAGTAAAATCATAACGCTACTTGCCAACCAACAGATGTAAAAGTAAAATCATAACGCTTTTTCCCAACCCCAACCAACAGATGTTATAGTAAAATCATAACGCTACTTGCCAACCAAGAGATGTCATCGTAAAATCATAACGCTACATGCCAACCAACAGATGTAATTGTAAAACCATAACGCTACTTGCCAGCCAACAGATGTAATAGTAAAACCAAACGCTACTTGCCAACCAACAGATGTAATAGTGAAATCATAACGCTACTTGCCAACCAACAGATGTAATCGTAAAATCATAACGCTACTTGCCAGCCAATAGATGTAATAGTAAAATCATAACGCTTCTTCCCAACCCCAACCAACAGATGTAATCGTAAAATCATAACGCTACTTGCCAACCAACAGATGTAATTGTAAAACCATAACGCTACTTGCCAGCAAACAGATGTAATAGTAAAATCAAACGCTACTTGCCAACCAACAGATGTAATAGTGAAATCATAACGCTACTTGCCAACCAAGAGATGTAATCGTAAAATCATAACGCTACTTGCCAGCCAACAGATGTAATAGTAAAATCATAACGCTACTTGCCAGCCAACAGATGTAATTGTAAAATCATAACGCTACTTGGCAACCAACAGATGTAATAGTAAAATCATAACGCTACTTGCCAACCAACAGATGTAATAGTAAAATCATAACGCTTCTTCCCAACCCCAACCAACAGATGTAATAGTAAAATCATAACGCTACTTTCCAACCAAGAGATGTAATCGTAAAATCATAACGTTACTTGCCAACCGACAGATGTAATAGTGAAATCATAACGCTACTTGCCAACCAACAGATGTAATAGTAAAATCATAACGCTACTTGCCAACCAACAGATGTAATAGTAAAATTATAACGCTACTTGCCAACCAACAGATGTAATCATAAAATCATAACGCTACTTGACAGCCAACTGATGTAATAGTAAAATCATAACGCTACTTGCCAGCCAACAGATGTAATAGTAAAATCATAACGATACTTGCCAGCCACCAGATGTAATAGTAAAATTATAACGCTACTTGCCAACCAACAGATGTAATAGTAAAATTATAACGCTACTTGCCAACCAACAGATGTAATTATTAAATCATAACGCTACTTGACAGCCAATGATGTAATAGTAAAATCATAACGCTACTTGCCAGCCAACAGATGTAATAGTAAAATCATAACGCTACTTGCCAACCAACAGATGTAATAGTAAAATTATAACGCTACTTGCCAACCAAGAGATGTAATCATAAAATCATAACGCTACTTGACAGCCAACTGATGTAATAGTAAAATCATAACGCTACTTGCCAGCCAACAGATGTAATAGTAAAATCATAACGCTACTTGCCAGCCAACAGATGTAATAGTAAAATCATAACGCTACTTGCCAGCCAAAAGATGTAATAGTAAAATCATAACGCTACTTGCCAACCAATAGATGTAATAGTAAAATCATAACGCTACTTGCCAACCAACAGATGTAATAGTAAAATCATAACGCTACTTGCCAGCCAATAGATGTAATAGTAAAATCATAACGCTACTTGCCAGCCAATAGATGTAATAGTAAAATCATAACGCTACTTGCCAACCAACAGATGTAATAGTAAAATCATAACGGTACTTGCCAGCCAATAGATGTAATAGTAAAATCATAACGCTACTTGCCAGCCAATAGATGTAATAGTAAAATCATAACGCTACTTGCCAGCCAACAGATGTAATAGTAAAAGCATAACGCTACTTGCCAACCAATAGATGTAATAGTAAAATCATAACGCTACTTGCCAACCAACAGATGTAATAGTAAAATCATAACGCTACTTGCCAACCAACAGATGTAATAGTAAAATTATAACGCTACTTGCCAACCAACAGATGTAATCATAAAATCATAACGCTACTTGACAGCCAACTGATGTAATAGTAAAATCATAACGCTACTTGCCAGCCAACAGATATAATAGTAGAATCATAACGCTACTTGCCAGCTAACAGATGTAATAGTAAAATCTTAATGCTACTTGCCAGCCAACAGATGTAATAGTAAAATCTTAACGCTACTTGCCAACCAACAGATGTAATAGTAAAACCATAACGCTACTTGCCAGCCAACAGATTTAAAATTAAGTCATAACGCTACTTGTCAGCCAACATATGTAATAGTAAAATCATAATGCTACTTGCCAGCCAACAGATGTAATAGTAAATTCTTAACGATACTTGCCAACCAACTGATGTAATAGTAAAACCATAACGCTACTTGCCGGCCAACAGATGCAATAGTAAAATCATAACGCTACTTGCCAACCAACAGATGTTATCGTAAAATCATAACGCTACTTGCCAGCCAACAGATGTAATAGTAAAATCATAACGCTAGTTGCAAGCCAACAGATATAATAGTAAAATCATAACGCTACTTGCCAGCTAACAGATGTAATAGTAAAATCATAACGCTACTTGCCAACCAACAGATGTAACAGTAAAATCACAACGCTACTTGCCAGTCAACAGATGTAATAGTAAAATCATAACGCTACTTGCCAACCCCAACCAACAGATGTAATAATAAAATCATAACGCTACTTGCCAGCCAACAGATGTAATAGTAAAATCATAATGCTACTTGTCAGCCAAAAGATTTATAGTAAAATCATAACGCTACTTGCCAGCCAACAGATGTAATAGTAAAACCATAACGCTACTTGCCAACCAAGAGATGTAATCGTAAAATCATAATGCTACTTGCCAGCCGAAAGATTTATAGTAAAATCATAACGCTACTTGCCAGCCAACAGATGTAATAGTAAAACCATAACGCTACTTGCCAACAAAGAGATGTAATCGTAAAATCATAACTCTACTTGCCAGCCAACTGATGTAATTGTAAAATCATAACGCTACTTGGCAACCAACAGATGTAATAGTAAAATCATAACGCTACTTGCCAACCAACAGAGGTAACAGTAAACGCATAACGCTACTTGGCAACCAACAGATGTAATAGTAAAATCATAACGCTACTTGCCAACCTACAGATGTAATAGTAAAATCATAACGCTACTTGCCAACCTACAGATGTAATAGTAAAATCATAACGCTACTTGCCAACCTACAGATGTCATAGTAAAATCATAACGCTACTTGACAACCAACAGAGGTAATAGTAAACGCATAACGCTACTTGCCAACACCAACCAACAGGTGTAATAATAAAACCATAATGCTACTTGCCAGCCAACAGATGTAATAGTAAAATCATAACGCCAGTTACCAACCAACAGATGTTATAGTAAAATCATAACGCTACTTGCCAACCAACAGATGTAATAGTAAAATCATAACGCTACTTGCCAACCAAGAGATGTTATAGTAAAATCATAATGCTACTTGCCAGCCAACAGATGTAATAGTAAAATCTTAACGCTACTTGCCAACCAACAGATGTTATAGTAAAATCATAATGCTACTTGCCAGCCAACAGATGTAATAGTAAAATCTTAACGTTACTTGCCAACCAACAGATGTAATAGTAAAACCATAACGCTACTTGCCAGCCAACAGATATAATAGTAAAATCTTAACGCTACTTGCCAACCAACAGATGTAATAGTAAAATCATAACGCTACTTGCCAGCCAACAGATATAATAGTAAAATCATAATGCTACTTGCCAACCAAGAGATGTAATAGTAAAATCATAACGCTACTTGCCAACCAACAGATGTAATAGTAAAATCATAACGCTACTTGCCAACCAACAGATGTAATAGTAAAACCATAACGCTACTTGCCAACCAACAGATGTAATCGTAAAATCATAACGCTACTTGCAAGCCAACAGATGTAATAGTAGAACCATAACGCTACTTGCCAACCAAGAGATGTAATCGTAAAATCATAACGCTACTTGCCAGCCAACAGATGTAATTGTAAAACCATAACGCTACTTGCCAACCAACAGATGTAATAGTGAAATCATAACGCTACTTGCCAACCCCAACCAACAAATGTAATAGTAAAATCATAACGATACTTGCCAGCCAACAGATGTAATCATAAAATCATAACGCTACTTGCCAGCCAACAGATGTAATAGTAAAATCATAACGCTACTTGCCAGCCAACAGATATAATAGTAAAATCATAATGCTACTTGCCAGCCAACAGATGTAATAGTAAAATCATAACAATACTGTCCAGCCAACAGATATAATAGTAAAATCATAACGATACTTGCCAGCCAACAGATGTAATAGTAAAATCATAACGATACTTGCCAGCCAACAGATATAATAGTAAAATCATAACGCTACTTGCCAGCCAACAGATGTAATAGTAAAATCATAACGATACTTGCCAGCCAACAGATATAATAGTAAAATCATAACGCTACTTGCCAGCCAACAGATGTAATAGTAAAATCATAACGCTACTTGCCAGCCAACAGATATAATAGTAAAATCATAACGATACTTGCCAGCCAACAGATGTAATAGTAAAATCATAACGATACTTGCCAGCCAACAGATATAATAGTAAAATCATAACGCTACTTGCCAGCCAACAGATGTAATAGTAAAATCATAACGATACTTGCCAGCCAACAGATATAATATTAAAATCATAACGCTACTTGCCAGCCAACAGATGTAATAGTAAAATCATAACGCTACTTGCCAGCCAACAGATATAATAGTAAAATCATAACGATACTTGCCAGCCAACAGATGTAATCATAAAATCATAACGCTACTTGCCAGCCAACAGATGTAATAGTAAAACCATAACGCTACTTGCCAGCCAACAGATGTAATAGTAAAATCATAACGCTACGTGCCAACCAACAGATGTAATAGTAAAATCATAACGCTACTTGCCAGCCAACAGATATAATAGTAAAATCATAACGCTACTTGCCAGCCAACAGATGTAATAGTAAAATCATAACGATACTTGCCAGCCAACAGATGTAATTATAAAATCATAACGCTACTTGCCAGCCAACAGATGTAATAGTAAAATCATAACGCTTCTTCCCAACCCCAACCAACAGATGTAATAGTAAAATCATAACGCTACTTGCCAGCCAACAGATGTAATAGTTAAATCATAATGCTACTTGCCAGCCAACAGATGTAATAGTAAAATCTTAACGCTACTTGCCAACCAAAATATGTAATAGTAAAATCATAACGCTACTTGCCAAGCAACAGATGTAATAGTAAAATCATAATGCTGCTTGCCAGCCAACAGATGTAATAGTAAAATCATAATGCTACTTGCCAACCAACAGATATAATAGTAAAACCATAACACTACTTGCCAGCCAACAGATGTAATAGTAAAATCATAACGTTACTTGCCAGCCAACAGATGTAATAGTAAAATCATAACGCTACTTGCCAGCCAACAGATGTAATAGTAAAACCTTAACGCTACTTGCCAGCCAACAGATGTAATAGTAAAAGCATAACGCTACTTGCCAGCCAACAGATGTAATAGTAAAAGCATAACGCTACTTGCCAACCCCAACCAACAGATGTAACAGTAAAAGCATAACGCTACTTGCCAGCCAACAGATGTAATAGTAAAATCATAACGCTACTTGCCAGCCAACAGATGTAATAGTAAAATCTTAATGCTACTTGCCAACCAACAGATGTAATAGTAAAATCATAACGCTTCTTGCCGACCCCAGCCAACAGATGTAATAGTGAAATCTTAATGCTACTTGCCAACCAACAGATGTAATAGTAAAATCATAACGCTACTTGCCAGCCAGCAGATGTAATAGTAAAATCATAACGCTACTTGCCAGCCAACAGATGTAATAGTAAAATCATAACGCTACTTGCCAGCCAACAGATGTAATAGTAAAACTTAACGCTACTTGCCAGCCAACAGATGTAATAGTAAAAGCATAACGCTACTTGCCAGCCAACAGATGTAATAGTAAAAGCATAACGCTACTTGCCAACCCCAACCAACAGATGTAACAGTAAAAGCATAACGCTACTTGCCAGCCAACAGATGTAATAGTAAAATCATAACGCTACTTGCCAGCCAACCGATGTTATAGTAAAATCTTTATGCTACTTGCCAACCAACAGATGTAATAGTAAAATCTTAATGCTACTTGCCAACCAACAGATGTAATAGTAAAATCATAACGCTACTTGCCAGCCAACAGATGTAATAGTAAACCCTTAACGCTACTTGCCAGCCAACAGATGTAATAGTAAAATCATAACGCTACTTGCCAGCCAACAGATGTAATAGTAAAATCATAACGCTACTTGCCAGCCAACCGATGTAATAGTAAATTCTTAATGCTACTTGCCAACCAACAGATGTAATAGTAAAATCATAACGCTACTTGCCAGCCAACAGATGTAATAGTAAAACCTTAACGCTACTTGCCAGCCAACAGATGTAATAGTAAAATCATAACGCTACTTGCCAACCAACAGATGTAATACTAAAATCATAACGCTACTTGTCAGCCAACAGATGTAATAGTAAAATCATAACGCTACTTGCCAACCAACAGATGTAATAGTAAAATCATAACGCTACTTGCCAACCAACAGATGTAATAGTAAAATCATAACGCTACTTGCCAGCCAACAGATGTAATAGTAAAACCTTAACGCTACTTGCCAGCCAACAGATGTAATAGTAAAATCATAACGCTACTTGCCAGCCAACAGATGTAATAGTAAAATCATAACACTACTTGCCAACCAACAGATGTAATAGTAAAATCATAACGCTACTTGCCAGCCAACAGATGTAATAGTAAAATCATAACACTACTTGCCAACCAACAGATGTAATAGTAAAATCATAACGCTACTTGCCAACCAACATATGTAATAGTAAAATCATAACGCTACTTGACAGCCAACAGATGTAATAGTAAAATCATAACGCTACTTGCCAACCAACAGATGTAATAGTAAAATCATAACGCTACTTGCCAACCAACAGATGTAATAGTAAAATCATAACGCTACTTGCCAGCCAACAGATGTAATAGTAAAACCTTAACGCTACTTGCCAGCCAACAGATGTAATAGTAAAATCATAACGCTACTTGCCAGCCAACAGATGTAATAGTAAAATCATAACACTACTTGCCAACCAACAGATGTAATAGTAAAATCATAACGCTACTTGCCAACCAACAGATGTAATAGTAAAATCATAACGCTACTTGCCAACCAACAGATGTAATAGTAAAATCATAACGCTACTTGCCAGCCAACAGATGTAATAGTAAAACCATAACGCTACTTGCCAGCCAACAGATGTAATAGTAAAATCATAACGCTACTTGCCAGCCAACAGATGTAATAGTAAAATCATAACACTACTTGGCAACCAACAGATGTAATAGTAAAATCATAACGCTACTTGGCAACCAACTGATGTAATAGTAAAATCATAACGCTACTTGCCAACCAACAGATGTAATAGTAAAATCATAACGCTACTTGGCAACCAACAGATGTAATAGTAAAATCATAACGCTACTTGCCAACCAACAGATGTAATAGTAAAATCATAACGCTACTTGCCAACCAACAGATGTAATAGTAAAATCATAACGCTACTTGCCAACCAACAGATGTAATAGTAAAACCTTAACGCTACTTGCCAGCCAACAGATGTAATAGTAAAATCATAACGCTACTTGCCAGCCAACAGATGTAATAGTAAAATCATAACACTACTTGCCAACCAACAGATGTAATAGTAAAATCATAACGCTACTTGCCAACCAACAGATGTAATAGTAAAATCATAACGCTACTTGCCAACCAACAGATGTAATAGTAAAAGCATAACGCTACTTGTTACAAATAACATCATAGCGCAAGTCCTATATCAATCCAGAGACGTTATTTCTCTTAGATATCTGGTCAATCACTGATATTATACAAGATTTCAATCTTTAACTGCTACTCTTATCTCTGGCAATGGAAAACAAAGATACGACGAACAGTAGACGAACTTTCCGAATGTAGATTAATAATCGGGTCAAGGCAACAAACACAGATAACATCAAATCAGTGGTCATCTTGCATTTGTCAGTTGACATTATTCGTATTCACAACTTTCTTATCCTTGCATTTTTCTACACATTTCCGAGATGTTCAGATATTAAAAGAAATGCGTATACGGCGGTGTGGTATTCCAGTGTTGCAGAACTATAAAGTTGAGCATTGGTCTAACTAGCTGCTATAATATATTTGAACGATTGTTAAAACCGGCGTTAAAACCCATACATGAGTATATATATATATATTATACATGTGTATATATATATATACATATTTATCTATAGTGCGTAATCTAAGCTGAGTCCGGCCATTAAAAATAACTGACAGGCAAAGAATACAACACAAATAAAAACAAACACAAAACAACAATGTCCTCATCCCACTGTAATTGATTCAGAAGGTCCGGACTCTATATCCCGCCTTAGGTCCGCTACTGAATCCTTAAACATGCTTACGCCCTAAAGCTTTCTTACAGTGGTAATACAACGTTTAATAAATCAAAACACAACTGATGCGTGATTTTGAAAACTTCACATCCCTGATTTAACTAAGGTTCCCTTTACAGATATCTATGTTTCTTGACTCTAATTTTAAATTTTAGTAGGTAGGCAATTTTAAAATAAGTATGTTTCTTTTGCTTGTTTTTTTGTTGTTGTTTTTTTTTTTTGCTTTTTTAAAACAAACCAAAAAAATAAAAAATAGACACAATAAAACAAAATCACAATTAAACAAAATAAAATAAAATCATTCAAAAGGTTAGCAGTATATATGACTATCATCACCAATGTTGACTTAAATACAAATGTAACAACAAGAAACATGGTGCAGTATTAAAGTAGAGATTTTAACGCACATGCACTGAATAGCGTATGAAAATGAAAAAAACAAAACAGAATCATTTAAATTTAATATAACTATGTGTGCAAGATTCACGATTATCATCCGTATGAAACAGATTATAGAAGTCAGAGTGTAATGTTTGTAACACTATATAAGAATATTTCATGGGTATCCGGTGAAGATCGGGAATTCCAACGCGAGTTATAATTGTTTTATCGGAACCGAGGCTCTGCATCCGATTAAAACAATTATACAGAGTGTTAGAATTTCCCTATCTGTACCGGATACCCATGATTGATTCTTTTTCTTGCATACCATTTATATTCTGCGCGTTGACTTCGCCAACTACTAACGTTTTGCATGTTTATTTACACAATGACGTCAGGCAACTGTCATTGTTTATATCAGCGCGTGACTTTTATCTTCCCCAATGTGTAAGATCAGGCTTTCCAGCACACATCACCTTATCCGGTATGCAAGAAAGAAACATATTCACAACTATGTATATACTTAATCACAAGCGTTCACAGGGTATGCTCACACGGAACTGACGGATTTCTGAGGGCATACTTTCACCGTATCTACTCTAATTAAGGTGCTGCTGGGGTACATTTGAAGAACCTGGGACGTGATACCACTGGGAAATCAAGGGCTTCTCGTACGAGAGGAAATTATGATAACCAATCTTCGATTGCATCTCCAAATTTAGAACGAATAGAGCATATCTGAAATATAATCTGACACCGGCTCCTTCGTAAATTTGATAACACTATTAATGACTTTGTGGAACAGACATAGATCTTATATACTAGGTATGGACTTGGTAAAACTATTTGATTTCAAGTCATGTATCCTTTTTAAAACAATAATAAAACTGAAATTTGTGAAACAACCTCCGAAAACTGATAATTCGTTTTGTGGGGAAAGATCAACATTGATTACTATATTCAATTGATGTATTTAAACCTTCAAGCACTAACTTATCCCTGATTCCAAAAAAGTGCTCATCGGGGAAAATACTTTTGTTATTAGAGGCATCTCGATGCGACTGCCGATACATATCAAAAACAACATTTAGGTAAAGAACTATTTTTCGGTTAGGTCGGGAAAGGGCAATCATAGAAGTATTTAAATGTGGCCTAAATAGGTATACATGGTCACCAATAGCACAATATATACTGAGCAAAATTAATTTAGTACATAAAATGCAGGTAATTTCCATAGACGGGATACAAAGTCGTGTATGTTAGGGGTCAATGATAAAGTGACATACATATGACCAATAATAATGCTACAAAGTCATTTGTAAATAAGTCGGTGATAAAATTAAAGCAAAATATGATGGGAACATCGAAAAGCGTTATCATTTCAATCAAAAAGAAGGTAATTTTATAATGACGAAATTTAGAATGTATTTGTTTGAGAATAACAATCGTTTGTAATCACATTTTAGTCTTTTTTTAAAAAATGACAGAATGGGAAATTATTTTCAATGTCAAATATTAAATTAATCAAAGCAATACGTTTTGGAAAATCACATCCTTACCTAGCATTTCTAATATCTTCAAACAATTATATCAATCTTCATATGTTTAATATATGTCCCTAAAAAGTAGTGCTAAACATTTGTTGTTCAGTATATAGTAAGTGAGTAAGTAAGTAAATCATTTTTAACGTGAAATGTTCATATACAATAAACATGCAAGTACGAACAAGCATATATTTAACAATAGTTCGGAATACACCCGGCCCACCATCACAAAAGATATATAAAACTATCAAGTTCCATTTCAAACAAATTATGATAAGCATGATATCATTCAATATATATATATATAAACCATCAAGACAGCATATGTCTCATATTCATTTTACATTTGAAGTGTCGATTCTCACGGATGGCGGGAGTACTGGTTCTACCCAAGAAAAGTGGGTGGTCTGCCTCCACCACAAAAAATCGACCGTCATATATAACCTTACATGTGTTGAAAATGACCATACAAACAAACAAACAAAACAAGTCATTTTACATTTATAAATATGCGTATATATAAATATATGTATATAGTACACAAGACTTCTATTTAAACAGAATATCTCGTCGTTTAAGTTAGGCATTAACCAGAAACTTAGCAACTTTAGCAGCTTTTCTTGTTCATGCTTTTAAGAGGTATTCAAGAAGTTGACTCGGCGGAGGCTGGCGAATAAGTGACAAATAGAAACATTGGCAATGGGTATATGCAATTAGCCAAGCATGCGTTGTGTAGTCGTTTCATTCGTAAGGCGTTCGCAAGCATTCGCAAGATTCGCAACGGCATTCGTAAGCATTCGTAACATTCGCAAATGATTCGCAAGACATTCGGCAAATTGATTGTTAAGTAATCTAAGGTTCGTAAGAAATTCGCAAGGATTCGCAAGGATTCGCAAGGATTCGTAAGAACTTTGAAAGCATTCATAAGGCCTCACTTGTTTTATTATTTCTCCAGGCCAATCTTATCATTTTCGGCGAATTTGCCGCGAATTTCAAATGTTCATATTCGCAAGGATATTCTTCACTGTGTGAGAGAGTTAACAATACCTTATACTGTGGTTATGTTACGTTGTGTGACCCTAACACTAGACCAATATAAATATCATTTAAAGAATGAAAAAAAAAACAATTAACAACACACATTTTGTTTACTTCTTTATTTAAAAATTGACTGAAACAATTTAGAACAACAAATACACACATTTCAAAAACGAACAAACCAATTGTTTCTTCTTATTTAATTGGTTAATGAAATAAACGAAAGAACAAAAATATACCTAAAAACAAACATATATAGACAGATTAACCTCATCAAAATCCCACCTCGCCCCTCACCAACGCAACCCCCCCCCCCCACCTCCCCCACCACCCCCCACCCACACACACACACACACACACATAAAATAATAATAATATGGTAATAGGGTCATAATTAAATTTATGTTTGTTTGCCCGAATAAAACCGGCCCAAAAAAGTCATTCCGACACCAAACTTGTTTCCCCCCGTAAAATATGAGGTGTGGTGGCGGGGGGAGGGGTCACGTTATATTAACATCCATCATCAATTGTTAAAATTATTGATGAAAACTCCTTTAAAAAGCAATTTTTATTAACTTAAGATAACTCCGACGAAATAAATTTGCCGCATCACATCTAACTATTGGGATAAAAATTATATTCAAGTTGAAAATCAAACAAGAGAGACAGTGTTTCCTCATTATCTTTAATAATTTGGATTGCCAATTATTTTAGATAGGAATTTTATGTAACATTTACAATTTTCAACATTGCAATACACACCCAGTATACTAAAATCATCTTTAATAAGTACTGAAAGTATTGTCAAAACAAACAGTTAAAGTTTAAACAGCAGTCACAAAATAAACTGACATACATGGTAAATAAAAAAAGGAACCTAACTTTCCTGCCTACCTACCCGTCTGAAAAATCTAAGGTCGAGTTTGGGTAAATTCAGATGTGTTTAAGTGTGGCCTATTAATATGTAATACAATCAAGAGCCGAACTAAAATGAGCATTCCTAAATTACATTCCATAAACTGTAGAAATTAAACTAGTATATTTTATGAAGCGAAACATAGACCATAATATAACAACTGTAATGCATGACTAGATGTCTATATCTTTGTAAAATGTACATTCACTTGATACTTCCCGATGAATACAAAAACTGAACTTCACCTTTTACGCTCGACTGCGCATGCCCATGTATCCAATGTGTCTGTAGAAAATGCCTTTCCGCCTATTTTTTTAAGGAGACTCACGCAGGGCACGCGCGTACTGTGCACACACCAGGTGTGTCTCAATAGAAAATGTCTATTCCACTTCATTTTTCAAGGAGGCTCACGCACTGCACGCGCGTACTGTGCACAGCCCGATGTGTCTCAATAAAAAATGGCTATTCCACTTCATTTTTCAAGGAGAGCCTCCTGCACGCACGCACCGTGCACACCAGGTGTGTCTTAATAGAAAATGGCTATTCCACTTCATTTTTCAAGGAGAGCCTCCTGCACGCACGTACCGTGCACACCAGGTGTGTCTTAATAGAAAATGGCTATTCCACTTCATTTTTCAAGGAGAGCCTCATGCACGCACGTACCGTGCACACCAGGTGTGTCTTAATAGAAAATGGCTATTCCACTTCATTTTTCAAGGAGAGCCTCCTGCACGCACGTACCGTGCACACCAGGTGTGTCTTAATAGAAAATGGCTATTCCACTTCATTTTTCAAGGAGAGCCTCATGCACGCACGTACCGTGCACACCAGGTGTGTCTTAATAGAAAATGGCTATTCCACCTATTTTTTCAAGGAGGCTCACGCACTGCACGCACTTACTGTGAACACACCCGGTGTGTCCCACAGTTTAACAATCAATAGTAACGTATGTTTCATTAACCAACATTTACTTATATGCTTCATACTAGAACTGAAAATCAGTTTTCAAAGTACGGGTTATCACTTATGCCGTGTATATACTCTTCTAAATGGTCATGTAATAATTAGTTCGTTACATCATGTATGTTACATTTGAGTAATGGTGAAGTATTATTCAAACAATCACACAGTGACCGGGTCAACTACGTTTGTCTGTGATTAGGATAGAAAAACACGGTTTTATCAGCAACAACAACAAATATATATATATGTAATTTTCTGAATAAGCATGGAACATGGCAGGAGATACAGTCACGAATGGTTCGTCTTTAAATTGAATTGTCAATTATCCTATCAGCTTGTTTTATAATTTCTTTAGCTGACCTAACTATGTTGACTAATAATAGTGAACTTGATAAGACGTGTACTTGATAAGGTAATGTTCTTGTCTCATTGAAGATATGATATGTAGTTCATGCTACGCTCAAGTTATGATTACACATGAGTCATACACGTTAACGACATCATTGAAGACACAATCGTCTTAGCATATTCTAAGACGTTTAACTTGTACGTTTTAAATGGTATTCCGACTATTCTCAATTTTATAATATTTAATCACGCAATAAGATTTGCACGAATTATCTATTTAATGTTCTTATCACATGTTAAATGTTATGGTTGGCGACAGTAACGTGTATTTCATTTATGGTCTTTGACTCATCATAATGAACTCAAATGATTCTTTCTGGAACAAACTGTTTCTGTTCACCCTTCCTCAACATTTACACGGACCGTGATAGTTACACTGACCGTGATTGTTACTGTTACTAATAACAAAAAGCGATGTAAGACTGTATTGAGAAACAGCATATTAAACTTATAATACATACATATGTCGTGGGAGGAACAATTATCAAAGAACATACATATAACCCATTAACCAATGAAGATGAATGTGTTCTAGGAGGTTGGGGGTTGGGTGTGGGGAAGGGGCTCTAAATACGGTACTACTTATATGGTCTACACTAAACTGTACTACATATATGATCTACACTATACTGTACTTATAGGATCTACACTATACTTGTACTACTTATAGGATTTACACTATGCTGTACTACTTCTAGGATCTACACTGATACTGTACTACTTATAGGATCTACACTATACTGTACTACTTATAGGATCTGCACTATTCTGTACTACTTATAGGATTTACACTATACTGTACTACTTATAGGATCTAAACTATACTGTACTACTTATAGGATCTACACTATACTGTACTTACTTATAGGATCTACACTATACTGTACTACATATAGCATTTACACTATATGTACTACTTATAGGATCTACACTATACTGTACTACTTATAGGATCTACACTATACTGTACTTACTTATAGGATCTGCACTATTCTGTACTACTTATAGGATTTACACTATACTGTACTACTTATAGGATCTAAACTATACTGTACTACTTATAGGATCTACACTATACTGTACTACATATAGGATTTACACTATATTGTACTACTTATATGATCTACACTATATTGTACTACTTATAGGATCTACACTATACTGTACTACTTATAGGATCTACACTATACTGTACTGCTTATAGGATCTACACTATACTGTACTGCTTATAGGATCTACACTATATTGTACTACTTATAGGATCTACACTATACTGTACTACTTATAGGATTTACACTTTACTGTACTACTTATAGGATTTACACTATACTGTACTACTTATAGAATCTAAACTATACTGTACTACTTATAGGATCTACACTATACTGTACTACTTATAGGATTTACACTATACTGTACTGACATATAGGATCTACACTATACTGTACTACTTATAGGATCTACACTATAATGTACTACTTATAGGATCTACACTATACTGTACTACATAAAGGAGATACACTATACTGTACTACTTATAGAATCTAACACTATACTGTACTACTTATAGGATCTACACTATACTGTACTACTTATAGGCTTTACACTCTACTGTACTACTACAGGATCTACACTATACTGTACTACTTTATAGGATCTACACTATACTGTACTACTTATAGGATCTACAACTGTACTACATACAGGAGATACACTTACTGTACTACTTATAGATCTACACTATACTGTACTACTTATAGGATTTACACTATACTGTACTACTTATAGGATTTACACTATACTGTACTACTTATAGGATCTACACTATACTGTACTACTTATAGGATCTACACTATACTGTACTACTTATAGGATATACACTATACTGTACTACATAAGAGATACACTATACTGTACTACTTATAGGAATCTACACTATACTGTACTACTTATAGGATCTACACTATACTGTACTACTTATAGGATTTACACTATACTGTCTACATACAGGAACACTATACTGTACTACTATATACACTATACTGTACTACTTATAGGATCTACACTATAACTGTACTACTTATAGGATTACACTATACTGTACTACTTATAGGACTCTACACTATACTGTACTACATACAGGATACACGATACTGTACTACTTATAGCATACTGTACTACTTATAGGATATACATCTACTGTACTACATATAGGATACACTATACTGTACTACTTATAGATTACTGTACTACTTATAGGATTTACACTATACTGTACTACTTATAGGATTACACTATACTGTACTACTTATAGGATTTACACTATACTGTACTACTTATAGGATCTATACGTACTTTAGGATCTACACTATACTGTAACTTATAGGATCTACACTAAACTGTACTACATACAGGCGATACACTATACTGTACTACTTATAGAATCTACACTATACTGTACTATTATAGGATCTACACTATATTGTATTACTTATAGGATTTACACTATACTGTACTACTTACATGATCTACACTTTACTGTACTACTTATAGGATCTACACTATACTGTACATATAGGATCTACCCTATACTGTACTACGTATAGGATCTACACTATACTGTACTACTTATAGGATTTACACTAAACTGTACTACATATAGGATCTACACTTTACTCTACTTTGGATCTACACTATAGTGTACTACTTATAGGATCTGACACTATACTGTACTACTTATACTGTACGACATATAGGATCTACACTATACTGTACTACTTATAAGTCTACCATATACTGTACTACATATAGGATCTACACTATACTGTACTACTTCTAGGATCTACCCTATACTGTACTACTTATAGGATCTACACTATACTGTACTACTTATACTGTACGACATATAGGATCTACACTATACTGTACTACTTATAAGATCTACCCTATACTGTACTACATATAGATCTACACTATACTGTACTACTTCTAGGATCTACCCTAGTACTGTACTACATATAGGATCTACAACTATACTGTATTACTTATAGATCTACATACTCTGCTACGTCTGCATAGCTCT
>JAWPHD010012953.1:0-72018 GCA_037043455.1 Cyrtodaria siliqua
TGTGCTCCCCAGTTGGAGAAGCACTATGCTTTCCAACTTCCTTAGTTGGAGCAGCACTAGGCTTTCCAACTTCCTTAGCCGGAGCAGCACTAGGCCTTCCAACCGATGATGTATAATGCTTCACGACTGGGGAACTTCTAGACTTCACAGTCTTAGAAGAACCCTCTTTCCAGTTCTGAGAAATTGACATGCTCTTGACATTGCCAGAGCCTGCCGGTTTTGTGTTTGATTTAAATGTAAAAGTTTGATTAGGTGAAAAGTTTAATTTTGGCTTGTTAAGTTGTGTTTGTTGACTTTTGTTTGGATTTGATACTGAGGAAGTATTCTTTATATTTTGAATTTCTGACTGTGGTTCGTATTGCGTACATGCATCCCTGCATTCTGTGTGTGTTGCTTTTGTTTTGAGAATAGATGCGTAAGAGGTCGGACTTGAAATTTTATATTTTGCTTCTATCAATTTCTGTGCTTCTGTGTATATTTAACTGTTATGATTTCTTTTTTTAAATTTTTCACATAATTTTGAATTTGATTGATGTCCCAGACCGCAGTTGGTACATTTGAGGTCGTTAGGACAATCTGGTTCGTTATGCTTGAATGCAGACTCGCCACATTTACCACAACGTTCTTCTTTAGTACACCTGGAGTTGTGGTGCCCAAAGCCTTGGCAGTTGTAGCAACGTAACGTGTTCGGAATGTAGGCGTCGACATGCAATTGCAGTTATGCCACCTTTATTGTTTTTGGTAAGACGGGTGTTGAAAATGTGAGGATGATAGTATTTGTACTGATAATTTTGTCATTCCTCTTTATGGTTATTCGGCGAGCCGCAGTTACCAACTGTGGCGCAAGCTCGTGAATAATTTCGTCTTCAGGTACTCCGGAGAGATCCGGGCACCTGATGACGCCTTTGGAGATGTTCAAAGAGGAGTGAGGGTAGCATATCACTTTTGTGTTTAAAATTTGTTTAATAGTGAGTCAATTATCCGAATGAGATTTTTTTTTCTGTTTCAATAAGAAGAGTTTTGTTCTTTAATTTTTTGATTTGTTTAACATGTCCAGCAATGGAATGGACAGTTTTCTCTATCGACATATCTGCAACAGGCCTTTCCCCGTCTTCCGATTCGATAATAAGAAAACGAGGAAAGGACTGGTTAATCACTGGTTCCTCAGTATCAGATTCATGTTCTGTTTTTTTTCGTTTGTTAGTAGTTTGTGCGTTTTGTGATGCCATGATGTGGCGTTAAGAATTCATCTTCCACGCTTCTCACCCACCTCGGAGTCAAACAAGGGGACATTTGCTGTGGATATCCAACAGCAAAATGCCAAGAATACGTAGAAGGTATACTCATATAAAGCTAACGCATCAGACCCCCCATACCACCCAGCGGACATAACCCTTTAACTAAAAAGTCAAAGAGCCGCACTTATGTTCCGCTTAAAAAGTGGCACAAGTATAGCCATATAGCGTTTTGAAATACATGATTAGCCCTTGCGCCACCGCCATAAAGGACCCTATCTATATAATGTTTAAAGTAGAACAATATAAAAAGTAAGTTAAGATACAGTGAACTGGTACTGTCTGAATAATAAGGTCGGATCTCTTATAGCTGGCGTGACAAACCGATTGATCAGATCGGGCCAAATCTGACCGCCCGTCTAGTTGAAGTCCGGACGACTATTCGAAGAATAAGACAGCTTATGTAATCACCCCGGTGTCGGCGTCCCACATCAAGGTCTACGTGTAAGCTGTGATTGCAAGTCTATATCTCTTACATTTCTTATCCTAGCTCAACCAACTTGACCGTGGGCTCCTTATAGCATTATCTTAAGGGCTGTATCCAGCTGATCCTTCTAGGATGGATTGAAACGGTCAGTCTCGACTATTTCAAAGACGCCCTGACAGATTCTGACATTCGTATAAAGCTTAAAGAATCAGGTTTAAAAGACCTATCAGCAGCTGAACAAACTGCAATCAGGTTAGAAGCCTACCGTATAGCGGACAAACAAAGACACGAAGTTATACCAATAGCCGTGGTAGGGCAAGATAAATCAAATAAAAACCAATTGACAAATAAAGTAGAAACTCTTTGTCAAACCGTACAATATCTTGCCAATCAGATCCATGAAATATCAAGGGTTAGAAACCTTGATAGAGGAACAAATCAATACAACAATCAGAATAGGGGAGATAACACCCATCAGAATAACACATTTGGTAACAGACCATGGAGAACACATCACAGCAATGCAACAGTATAAGGGAGGTAACCAATATCAAAACCAATCAAATTATCCTCATAATGCCTATAACAATAGAGACACAGGACATGTCCCGGGAAACGAGAACAGGCCGACCTGGAGGCCCACAGGACGATAAAACCAGATGGGCCAGAGAAAATAATTCTGGGAAACAATTTGTCAATTGATGAAGGCTATTTCCTTCCTGCTAAGATACAAAAACAAATTATTACCTTACTGGTCGACACGGGTGCCAATTCGACAATTCTGCGGGAAGACATTTTGTATGTATGGCCTGTACAGCAACGCCCAAAGACCATACCTATACATACAAAGTTAATAACAGTTACCGGAGAAATAACACCAATTTATGGAAAAGCTAGAGTAC
Source organism: Cyrtodaria siliqua (assembly GCA_037043455.1). Classification (NCBI taxonomy): domain Eukaryota; kingdom Metazoa; phylum Mollusca; class Bivalvia; order Adapedonta; family Hiatellidae; genus Cyrtodaria; species Cyrtodaria siliqua. The sequence continues at coordinate 2,625 of JAWPHD010012953.1, forward strand.
TTCTATAAATTGGTACACAATTCTTAGAAATATGGATACTTATAGCAGATATACAAAATGACTATCCTCGGAAGAGATTCTCATACAATGTCAGAATTTTGACATTTTGTTCAGTCAACAAAGTGTGAACCCTAATGGAGAATTAATAAACTGCTTCTCACATGTAAAATAAGTTAATCGGTTGTGTAGAGTGGCATCAATGGAGGACGTGGAAATACCGCCAAAACAGAAATGATAGTTACAGGAAGAACTATATAGGCTTTTCAAAAGGACAAGGTAGGGTTATTTGAGAGTAAACCAAATTTCACAAACAAATATATGCTTCTGCTAGCAAAGTCATTGGTTAAACCTGAAGAAGGGCTTGTTCCAATACGACTAGCAAATTTTGAGAATAAACCTACACGCTTACACAGAAACACTGTGATGGCCACCTTGGAAGCAGTTAATCCACCAAAATATGAAATTATAAATTTTGCTAGGTCTGCTCCATGTAGAACATCAAATACAGAATTTCCAGAACACCTGTATGAAGTATTTAACAGATGTTCCACGCGGATGACAGCTGACCAGAAAATCAGCTTCAAGGAACTGTTAATAGAATACCAAGATATCTTTTAAAATCAGAATTGGAAAGGGGGTTCTTCTAAGACTGTGAAGTCTATTAGTTCCCCAGTCGTGAGGCCTAATACTTCCTCGGTTGGAAGGCCTAGTGCTGCCCCAACTAAGGAAGTTGGAAAGCCTAGTGCTTCTCCAACTAGGAAGCACAAGGAGCAGCCAAAGGTGTCTCACGGCCCTATTGAGCTGCATAACAAATTCGAACAGCTCATGGACATTTCAGAGCCGGCAGCTGCACTGCCACTTCCATCCTCGCATGAGAAGTTAGTTGAGGTGCCACTTCAGCTCACTTCTTCCAGGGAGGAGGATTCATCAGTGGAGATGTCGCTGCTTGAGTATCCTAAGACCTCTCCTAAATATCAGGCCAAAAATAAAAATAAAATTAAAAGTCGCCTTAACGCTCAATAATGGGTAAAACTAATAAGATCATTCAATGGAATTGTCGAGGTTTGAAACCAAATTATGATGAAATCAGCTTAATTTTAAATGAACACAACCCTATTGCCTTTTGTCTTCAAGAAACATTCTTGAAGACAAGTGATAAGGTATCTTTTAAACAATACTCCTATACAATCATATTTGTGATACCGGGGACAAGGCCACTGGTGGAGTTTCGATAATCGTTAATCGAAACATTCCTCACAGACCTGTTGCGTTGAAAACAAATTTGCAAGCTATTGCGGTCAGTGTTACTATGCACAGAGTCATAACAATATGTTCCTTATATTTACCACCTAGTTCTTTACTAGACCGTAAAGATCTAAATCACCTAGTTGCACAATTGCCATCACCTTTTATACTCTTGGGCGATTTTAATGCACACAACTTCATCTGGGGTTGTAAAGATATAAACGATAAAGGCAAGAAAATTGAGGATTTCTTAGCCAAAAACAATTTGTGTCTTTTTAATAATAAATCACATACTTACTTACATCCTGCTACAGGCTCTCATTCTTCCATTGATTTAACAATATGCGATCCAACGCTTTTGATGGATTTTTCGTGGAATGTTGGAGACGACCTCTGTGGAAGTGACCACTTCCCCATATTTCTTGAAAATATCGGCCCTCCACTTCTCGAAAAAACGCAACGATGGAAACTTCGCAAGGCTGATTGGACTACGTTTCAATCTCTTTGCGAGGAACAATTAAAGCCTTCCGTTTTCTAGGATGTCGAAGACGCATCTGCTCTTTTTACCAAAAATCTTCACGATATAGCTGATCAAACCATTTCAAAAACCTCGGCAAATCCTAAACGCCCACATAAACCATGGTACGACGATGACTGCAAATTTAGATAACTTTAGAGTTTTTCGTGCGAAAGCCCGTCGTACTATTAAGGATAGCAAGAGGAAATTTTGGAGATCTTACGTCTCTAGGCTGAATTCTCGCTCATCTCTTAAGAAGACATGGGACATGGTCCGAAAAATAAGTGGTAAAGGTAATTCTATTTCTGTAAATCATCTTAAAACAGATAATGGAGATATAACATCTGTCAAAGATATTACAAACACTTTAGCAGAAACCTTTTAAAAAATTCTTCTTCTGAAAATTGTCAACCAAATTTTCTGAAAAATAAGAAACAAAAAGAACAGAAGAAGCTGAACTTCAAGTCGAAAAACTTGGAAAAATACAATAAACTATTCACTCTCAAAGAACTTCGAGAGTCCCTTAAAAAGGCTCATGATACATCAGCTGGTCCTGATGATATCCGTTATCAATTACTAAAACATTTACCTGAATCCTGTCTCTCTACCCTTCTTGATATATTTAATAAGGTTTGGGTGACGGGAAACGTCCCCGATTCTTGGCGGGAAGCAATCGTTATTCCAGTCCCCAAACCTGGAAAGGATCATACGGACCCAATAAATTATCGCCCTATTGCTTTAACGAGTTGTATATGTAAAACCATGGAACGAATGATTAATGAGAGACTCGTTTGGTACCTGGAATCCAACAAGCTGATAACAAAGTATCAAAGTGGATTCCGGCGCCAACGAGGCACAACAGACAATCTCATTCGATTTGAATCATTTATGTGGGAAGCTTTCGTAAAAAAAGAACATCTAGTCGCTGTATTTTTTTACTTGGAGAAAGCTTATGATACTGCATGGAAGTACGGTATTATGAATGATCTACATGACATTGATCTTAGAGGCCGATTACCCATTTTTATAGAGAATTTCTTAGATGCTAGACAGTTTCTTGTCCGAATGGGTTCAACCCTCTCTGATATTCATGAACAGGAGATGGGTGTTCCACAGGGCAGCATACTATCTGTTACACTTCTTAAGGAGGTTGGCTGGTCAATATACGCATGCGCCGTATGACGTAATACGTTAGGTAATGTCGTAAACTGTTTCGCCCACAAATCACAATATATTGGTTTATTATAGAAATTTTAATGGACTGATGTTAATATAATTCATGTTATATACAAATAATCTGAAAACTATGCGTGATAACGTATTTTATATTTCAATATTACGAAATCGACACGTACATACTAAATATAAAGGTCAAGGTCACATTGAAGGTCATTTGGTCATTTTCTCAAACTTACCCCTGAGGGTGTGAAGCAGTATATAGAGATAGATAGATAGTGATTTTTAAATTTATATAGTCGGGCTAAACAAAAATGTACGGGTTTTCATTGAGTATATAATAATTCGGGCTAATGACATGAACATTTTAATTCAAAGACTGTTATATAGGTTAAAATACTCATTTTTTTCTTCACGAAAAATTAATCAGGCCAGTTTTTCAAGGTCATTTATCTGGGTCCTAAAAACCTTGTTATGCCGACAAAGCGCTGACAGGCGACACACGAGTTCCGCGGATCCATCTGTCTGTTTGTTGGCAATTTCTTTCATTTTTCACCAAATTTGGTGCTTTATACCAATACTATCTTGGACAAGGAATGAGCAAATCTGACGCTTGTCTCATCTGGATTTTTAACCAGGTTTGGATTGGGGTATGTCGTTTGGCGGGCATGCGTGCAGTGTCGAACTATTCGTTTCGGCTCGATAACTTTTGTTAGGAATGAGGTATTGCGATGAAACTTGCAACATCCAATTGTTTTTCTTTAAATTTTAGACCCTAATTATGCTCCGAGAAGAGTTCATTCCACTGCAAAAATCCCTTAATGTTGTCAGTTGATAGTAGAGTTATTTGATGACGGGAATATGAATGCCTTCACGTCGCTCGAGAATGTCAAGGGAATTTAATTAATATGCAAAATGACAATATGGCGGATATAGTAAACAAATGTGTACTCCAATACATAAGTTTGTATTGTGTCACTACAATCGTTAAAGGTGAAGTTTTACCATTGCAACTTGGTATAATAAACATGAATTGATCGATCTGTTTCGCTAAAAAAATGACCCGACACCCCAAACATTGTTGAAAGTGCATGATTGTGTGTTTTTAGTCATCCCCCCGTTTTCACTATAGGAGTTCCTCGGAGAAAAAAAGGCTTTTATGATCAGTGAAGGCTGATATGGAAAAGAAGCTTGGGATTGCATTTCAAGGTCAAGGTCACTGTTACTAAAAATAGAAAAACGGTTTGGCATATGAAATGAAAAACACTTGTCTGACAATAAGGTATTAATGAATATTATATATTTAATTTATAATAAAGTGTTGTCTATTTGTGTACATAAAACAATTTTGTTCAAAGGTATGATTATGTACAAGTGATAGGCAAGTAAATATCATGCACTTATATTATTAATTATTCACTATTGTATTAAGTGTACTATATATATTTTGTAGGTGCACAAGAAATTGGGGATCTCGTCCGGTGTGTACACTTCAAAACTTGCCACCCTGAGAGACATACAAAGTAGGAAAAGAAAAGCGATTTCTACAACCAGGAAGGCAAAACAAAGAAGAATTAAATTGAAACAAGAAAGGTCAGTGCAAAGTCAAGCTATAACATGTACTAAATACATCTTAAAATGTGCATATTAAAGGCAGATTCATAGCATTCTGCATAACAATTTGAGACCATATCCGGGTAAGTTGATAAGTTCATGGTCAAAAGGTCATGTTTATAATTGTGATCTATACTCTTTTTCCCTTGTTGGTACAGATAGGTATCATATTTGTTTCATAAATATAACAATTAATATTGAATTAAATTAATTATATAGAGGATCTTACATGAGTAATTGTGTATTATTGATTTTAATAAACGAGTTTGATAAAATGATAGGATACGAGGCTCTTGCCGAGTATCCGATCTTTTTATCCAACGAGTTTATTAAAGTCAATAATACACAGTCACGACTTTAAGATTCTGTTTATCACATAACACGCCTACGACGTGATAGTTTCGCTTTAATGTTGTCAATTTTCCTTAAGACAAATCATGACGTCACTACGTTACGTCGCTGTAAATGCGTTCGCGCTACAAATAATGCGACACCTTAAACCAAATTTAATGTTACTAACATTCATTTCATGAAGTAAAATTTCAAATAATGATAAATAATTAAGGCGACTGAATTATACCATGCAAACAATTGGGATTGAATGTTTAACTGTAAACAAACACAGTGATTCGGTCCTCATTTGCATCTTTAGATTGCCATGTGTCTCTTTAAATCATTAGTTGATGGACTGTTTTATTATATGGCATGCTGATTAAGTATGTGAGTGTGTTAGTGATCAAGCACCAGAAGTGCTTACATCCGGTGGTGTCTGCTTGGTTGAAATCAGTTTACAGTTAGAATAGTTATGTCCATGGGAAAATTATTGTATGTGAGAATGTTTGCCAGTTACTAACAGAAGTATGTTGGGTTTTTTTTAGGTCTCTAAAATTCTATTTGGGTATTTGAGTTACTTTAAAAATTATTTTCTTTATATATGTTTTGTATTTTTAGGTCTCAGAAAAGGGTGTCGGTCGAAACGAGAGAGGGACCCACCTACCAGTCGAATCTTGAACTGGAACACTGTGGGGACATACCTGTTTCTGAATTACCAGCTGCAAGTCAAAAACCAATCAGCGTGGTGATAGAAACCAAAAATCCCACAGAGATATACTTTGACCTAGAAACAACAGGACTTAGTAAACTTATTATTCTTTTCCCTGAATAACGCCTAGGATGTTGTTTCTTCAAGTAACATGAAGTTTTGTTTTAGAATTTGAATATTTTGTCAAAGTAGTGTAAATAATATGCATGATAATTTCACCCATTATTTGTTCTCCTGATCTGGATGCAAACACATTTACCAAGTGACCGAAGTGAAACTGCTTTATAGTCTGTTGGAAAAGCAGTGTTTTGGTTTACAGTAAAACGGTACAGAGAAATAAAAGTTGGAAATAACGAGGAAATACAATAAACAGTTTATTCTATTTATATTTTTGTTGTAATTTCACTTGGGTGTCTCCTTATATTTCAGAAAGACTTACAGTGAGATCCACACCCTATAACCTATATATATGTATATATATACACTTTATGGGCTTATCTGAGATTTCCATCATATTATCAAAAAAAAATTGTGGTACCACCCCATATTTCCTGGGTAGAACCATCCATAGTATCATTTCATTTGTTTAAGAATCAACCATTTCTCACTTGATGAGTTGAGCTCCCAGTGGGATTCGCACCCTTAGCTGTGAAGAGGCAATAAAGTTACAGTGGTTTTTTTATAAAAAAAATCAGCTTTGCATTATGAGTTGGAATTATTCAAATATAATGTCACTCAGGTGTCTCGATATGTTTTAGTAACATAAAAAAACTTAGACGTAAAACACTTCATAATTTTGACCATTATTATTGTTACCTTTTTACAGGCCGGACAGCTCACATTGTGCAGTTAGCAGCAAGAAGGGGAGATGATGTGTTAGAGTTGTACATTGTTCCTAAGAAACAAATGACGCCAAAAGCCAGTGAAGTCACAAATATTCATGTAGTAGGCAAGCATGTGTACTGTCGTAACGTTTTAGTGCCATCAGTTGACATCAATACAGCATTAGACAACTTCATCACGTTTTTAAGTGAATCAGATGAGAATGTTTTAATTGGGCATAACATACAAACATTTGACTGCCCAGTCTTGATGAATGCTTTATATTCATGTGGAAAAGTTGATATGTTTAAGGCTCATTGTTCCGGCTTCATTGATACCAGAAAACTTTTCATGAAAACTCATCCAGATGTCAAGCCGCATTCTCAGCAGGGTTTGATAAAGAACCTTTTAAAGGAAAACTATAATGCACACAATGCTTTGGATGATGTAACTGCCCTTCAACGATTAGTTAATCACATAGAGTTCACAAAGGAACAGAAGTTATCTGCATCTTTTAGTGTAATGTACTCTGTCAATATGCACATATATCATCAAATTGTAAACACAAATTTGCCTTCATTACAAAAGTGTGTTCATTCTAAAGTTCTTAGCTTAGGAATGGCAAGGAAGATTGCTGGCAGTGGTCTTTCACTACAGCATCTAGTGTTAGCATACACGAGGCAAGGTTATACTGGAATAGACAATCTCTTTTCTGAAAAATTGTCCAACAAAACTGTGCGTGTTACTAAATCACAGAACATCATTGGTTCTGTCGTTGATTTCTAATGTTCCCTCCAAAAGTAAATGATGTTGTCAGATTATAGATTGGTTATTTGGTTGGTTGGTTGAATGATGTTTTATGTAATTTTCAGTACATTTAAGGCCATATATCAATTAACTGTAAGAAACGATACTTTCTCAGATTATTGAGTGATTTGTATGAACTACAGATGGTATGATATTGTAGTGGCCACAATATAGAGTGAATTGTATAAGCACAGCATACGTGTATCATGTGACTGATGTTGCCACAATAGAGTGATAAATATAAGCATTATATGAGTATGTGACTGAAGTTGCCACAATAGAGTGATTAGTGTAAGCAGTACATGAGTATGTGACTGATGTTGCCACTATACAGTGATTAGTATAAGCATTATATGAGTATGTGACTGATGTTGCCACTATTGAGTGATTAGTATAAGCAGTACATGAGTATGTGACTGATGTTGCCACTATAGAGTGATTAGTATAAGCAGTACATGAGTATGTGACTGATGTTGCCACAAATATATGATTTGTATAATCTGTACATGGGTATGTGACTGATGTTGCCACTATAGAGTGATTAGTATAAGCAGTACATGGGTATGTGACTGATGTTGCCACAATAGAGTGATTAGTATAAGCAGTACATGAGTATGTGACTGATGTTGCCACAATAGAGTGATTAGTATAAGCAGTACATGAGTATGTGACTGATGTTGCCACAAATATATGATTTGTATAATCTGTACATGGGTATGTGACTGATGTTGCCACTATAGAGTGATTAGTATAAGCAGTACATGGGTATGTGACTGATGTTGCCACTATAGAGTGATTAGTATAAGCAGTACATGAGTATGTGACTGATGTTGCCACAATAGAGTGATTGGTATAAGCAGTACATGAGTATGTGACTGATGTTGCCACAAATATATGATTTGTATAATCTGTACATGGGTATGTTACTGATGTTGCCACTATAGAGTGATTAGAATAAGCATTACATGAGTATGTGACTGATGTTGCCACAATAGAGTGATTAGTATAAGCAGTACATGGGTATGTGACTGATGTTGCCACAATAGAGTGATTAGTATAAGCAGTACATGAGTATGTGACTGATGTTGCCACAATAGAGTGATTAGTATAAGCAGTACATGAGTATGTGACTGATGTTGCCACAAATATATGATTTGTATAATCAGTACATGGGTATGTTAATGATGTTGCCACAATATAGAGTGATTTGTATCAATGGAGTGTCTACTATAGAATTTGCAGCAACTCTGCAGGTTAGAAGTTTCTAGGCCCATTCTCCATATTGTATCTTGATGTAAATGGAGGATGAGCCTTGCATGTTCATCCCTGTTTGGCGCCATATAACCTTTCTTGTGTTGATGCACCCTAAAACCCAATTCAATTCAATTAATGTTGTCACATTATAGAGTGATTTGTATAAGCTGTACATGGGTATGTATTGCACAATTCTGAGTGATTTGTAAAAGAGTTCCATTGGTATGTAACATCAAGGAGAGTGATTTGCTGAAGGTTTATGTATGTAAGATGTACACTGGTATGTAATTGATATACAATTTTTGTATCGCTGGCAAAAACAGAGGTGGTTCTTTCTCTATGCAAAAGTTTTTAACCCCGGAGCATAGATCAATGTTATCGAATTCTTTTAAATTTTGTAAAAATGCCCGTTTCGACGTTTCATCCTGTCAATTGTTCTTTTATTAACTAATCCCAGTATATGAGGGGTTGTGCATTGTTAGTGTTGCATTGTAACTGTTGCAATTTTTGCAATACATAACGTTTTAAAGTTAGATTACCATTTGCAAATGACCTGATACATCTAAAAAAACGAATTAAAAAAAATCAAGATATTAGGGTGGTTGGGGTAATTTCTACCCTCTCTTTGTATGATTTTAAGAGATTTGCAATAATTTATATTATTATTTTCTTGTATGTATATTGTATCAGTATAGTATTTATATTAGCATTATGCTGCATTATAAAAATAAAGATTAAAACATGTTTGTATTGAAACAAATACAAAAGTACTTAATATAAAAAGTGAACTTTTGACATTTTTTTTAAAAAAATCTCTTATATGCCTGGTGACCTATATTTTCTTTTACATTTTCTGAAAGAAATGACATTGAACATTGTCATATACAAGTTCTAAAAAAAGTTGATCATTAGAACATATTTTTTTTATCATGAATTATCATGCCAGTAAAAGACTTTTTTGAAAACAAATGGGTGGGGTACAGTCCATACATGTTTGCTTTTTACATTAAAAAGACTGTTACGATAACAGTTGTTCATGTATTTTGTGAAAGACTTATATGTGTGTAATTGAAAATCAATTGTAGTATTTCATCAAGTTTTATTCCATGAATAAAAATTGTGAAAATGTTCAATGACTCAATTTTTCCTCTTTTCAGTGAAATTTTGGAGTTAGAAATAGGTGACTTCTTCAAAGACGTCTAGTGCAAAAGAAAGCGTGGTGACCTACCCTTTTTTTGATAATTTTTTACTTAAATGATACCAAAGAAGCTTTAAATATCAATTTAAAAAAAATCTCATCATTACATCCTTTCCCAGCCAACCTCCTTAATATAAAGATAAACAGTATAGTAAAGTGCATCAATCCAGGTGTGGATTGTTCGCTATATGTTGACGACTTTGTTATATGTTATCGTGCAAAAAACATGAATACTATCGAGAGACAATTACAACAATGTCTCAATAAACTTCAGACCTGGTCTGATGAAAATGGTTTTAAATTTTCTAAATCTTAATTGTATGCACTTTTGTCAACTTCGTAAACATCATGAAGACCCTCATCTAACACTGGATGGGTCACCATTACCAGTAGTGGATGAGACAAAATTCCTTGGTCTTATTTTCGACCGTAAATTAACGTTTATACCACACCTTAAATACTTGAAGGCCAAATGCCTTAAAGCTCTTAAGTTACTTAAAGTTGTTGCAAACACTAATAGGGGAGCAGATCGAAAAGTCCTCTTGCGACTTTACAGATCTCTTATCAGATCCAAGCTGGACTACGGCTCAATAGTATATGGATCGACTCGCAAGTCGTACTTGCAGATGCTCGACCCTATACATAATCAAGGATTACGACTCGCTGTCGTGCTCGGCCGTTTCCAAAGGTCCATTATCATACTTTTGGTCTTCGTATTAAACCAAAATTAACAGACACTGAAATCGACCTAAATTTGATTGCCAAGTACAAAGTACCACAAATTCCACCGTGGACTTTGGAAACTCCAACAATTATTTTTGATCTTTGTAATAATAACAAATCCAGTACAGACCCTACTGTCTTTCAAAGCAAATTTAATGAAATTATATCGAAATACAGTGACTTTCAACATATCTACACAGATGGCTCTAAAGTTGGAGATAAGGTAGCTGCAGCAGCTGTTCACAAACACAGCATAAAGAGCCGCCTGCCTGACAAGGCCTCTATCTTTTCAGCTGAACTTAAGGCAATTGAACTTGCTTTAAATTATATTCAGGAATCTGATGATGACCATTTTGTAATCTTTTCTGATTCCCTTTCATCTCTTCAAGCACTGGGTAATATGAAACATGATAACCCAGTTGTGCTTCAACTTTTAGAAAAGAACAATTCTCTTATAATTGATAATGTTATAATTTTCTGCTGGCTTCCAAGCCATGTAGGAATACGTGTTAATGATAGAGCTGATAGTGCTGCTAAGGCAGCATTAGATTTACATATATCCAATACCAAATTACCTTATACTGATTTTAAAAGTTGTATTAACACATATATTCGTAGCTCTTGGCAAACCGCTTGGGATTTGTCAGTTAACAATAAACTCCATTCAGCTAAACCGTGACTCGGAGAATGGCGTTCTTCTAGTAGGCCCGTTCGTCGAGAGGAAGTTATCCTAGCCCGGTGCAGGATAGGGCATACACGTTATACTCATTCATATTTATTACAAGGTGAGCAATTACCAGAATGTATACCCTGCTTTGCACCGTTAACGGTCAAACACATCTTATTGGAATGTGTAGACTTTGATCCTATGCGTCAAATGTACTAGAATGTTAATACTATGAAAGAGTTATTTGATACTGTAGATTTTAGACTTGTTTTAGATTTCCTAAAAGAGATCAGACTATATACATCATTATAATGTGTTCTTATATATATTTACTTGTTTATATGCCAGTTGACGGGCATTTGTTGATTTACATTACATAGTTTATATTACACCTTATCATCCCTTATTTTTTTAATAGTTTGTCGTTATATGTTTGCACTTATTTTTAAATAATACTTCATTTTTCATCCCACAATATGACCTATTTATGTGTCGACGTGCCGTAAAACAACATTCATTCATTCAAAATTTGAAGATGATATTGGTCATACAAACCTGGTGGAATATACCATTGACACTGGAGATGGTAAACCTGGCCGTACACCACTATATAAACTACCCCTGGCAAAACGTCAGATTGCCGAGAAAGAAATAGACAAATTACTAGACAGAGGTCTCATAGAACCTTCTCCAAGCCGTTTGCTCTCTCCAGTTGTGCTGATACCAAAGTCAGATGGTTCCACCCGTGTATGTATAGATAATAGACGGGTAAATGCAAATGTACAATTTGATGCCCACCCACTACCTAGAGTAGATCAATCACTAGATGCACTCACAGGGAAATCCTATTTTTCATCCATGGATTTTCAAGCCTATCACCAAGTTAGTATTGCTGTAAAGGACCGACCAAAGACAGCATTCAGCATCGGCGGAGAAACATATCAGTGGAAAGTGATGCCTTTTGGCGTGACCACCTCACCATCAGTATTTGAACGTTTAATTGAGACGGTCCTCGCCGGACTAACCTACATTATATTTCTCATCTACTTAGATGACCTATTGTGTCATTCAAAGACTTTCGAAGAACATTTGACCCACCTTTGCGAGATGTTCCAGCAACTTAGGGGAGCTAACCTTAAACTTAGCCCAAAGAAATGTGTGTGTTTTTCAACAATCTGTGAGTTTCTTAGGACACAAAGTAAGTGAAGAAGGCATAGAACCGTGCCCCGAGAAGATAAAAGCAGTTACTGAGTGGCAACGGCCTAAGAACACCAAACAGGTGCGTTCGTTTGTCGGTATATGTAGTTACTATCGAAAGATGATTCCCAACTTTGCAACAATTGCAAAGCCACTACATCAACTAACAGAGCTAAATAGAACATTTACATGGGACGATGCCTGTGAAAACGCATTTAAAACAATGAAACAGCTTTTGACGACTACCACAATTTTAGCATACCCGAGTGAATAATTACTGATACATTAGACTGACGCATCAAATGTTGGCCTTGGCAGTGTACTAGGTCAAGAACAGGATGGAATAGAGAGTTATAGGCTATTACTTAAAATGCTTCTCAAAAACGGAAAGAAAATACTGTACTGCTAGAAAGGAACTGTTGGCCATAGTATCGTCAGTAAAGCACTTTCACCACTACATATATGGAGTCCACTTCCGCATAAGAACCGACCACGGATCGATAACCTGGTTACTCAACTTCAAAAACTGCGAAGGACAATTGGCTCGCTGGAAAGAAGTACTGGGAAACTATGACATGACTATATAATACCGTGCTGGTAGGGTCCACAACAACTGTGATGCTTTAAGCAGACGACCATGTTCAGATAACAACTGTCCCCATTGTGATAGAGCAGAAAATAAATATGATCAAACCACCCTCCCAGTTAGAGCATTAATTACCATTGATCCCAAGGACAGTCTTAGCAAAAGTGACACAAGCAAGTCAACTACAGAGACAAGTACAACCAAAGACGACGAACAGCCTAGTACAAGCCATGGACCAGAAATAAACACCACGTCAGATCCAAATGACATTGAGATCGCAGATATAGAAGACATCCGTCGAGAACAGAATATAGACCCAACCCTCTCACTTATTAAAGAATGGAAACGTGAGAATGAGAAACCAAACTGGCAAACAGTGGCTAAATATGGTGTTGAGTTAAAATATTACTTGCACCATTGGGCTGTTATAGACCTTGATGAAGACATTTTGTATCAGAGAGTGCTGCTAGAAGATGGTACTTTCAGAAAAGTAATATTGTTACCCAACAGTATACATCTTCAGACAGTTTCATGACATCTTCAAGACAATTAATACATAGGAAATAACCAATAAAATTGTAAATGCTGTTGAAACCAAAAATATAAAATGATGTCTACCATGGATTAAGTCAAAAGCCTACTTAAAGCTAAATACGAAACCAGATAAACCAATAACTTGATCAACCGCATATTAAATGACACCTCCTTCTACTTTCAGGATCTGAGATGGAAATGCAAATATGTCCACGCATTGACCAGTCGTTTTTATAGGAAGTCCAACGTCTTACGACACCTACAAGAGATACACCTTGGAATGTGTTATGTGTGTGACCTCTGCGGATTCAGTGTAGTCAGGAAAACAAGAAATAGCTGTGACCTGTTCAAAACCACCCGATGGATTCTATACCACAGTGGGACCGGCAAAGAAGGCGAAGAGCCCCATAAGGTGCTGGACACATATATGAAAGGGAAAGCCGCACACGACTATGTAGTGATCAAATTCACAAATAACAGGGAGTCTCATTCTCACCCCAAAGAGAAGAAACTCAAATCAACAGTCACGGATGTCTCTAAAACTTCCATATCAACACCCACTGAAAAAGAAAAAGTGATCACTATACAAGACGTTTCAGAGGACCTCTACCTGTCAGATGACAGTGATTGGAGAAATTCGCATATCATCTAGACATTACAGAGGAAGAAATATAAAACGATCGAACAGGGAAAGTAGCGTTCAAGGAGGACTGTCAACCACAAAACACAGAATCAAACACGCAAACAGACAAACAAGAAGGCAAAAGTAATATTAAATGCAAACGACATCACAAACACAAAAGGATTGACAATAGGGCTACCGCCTTGGAACGGTCAGTGGCAAAGTAGGCCCTGTTATATTGGGCGCCTCTAACAGCAGTACTTTCAGAGAAACCATGTGAAACCAAAACCAAAGGAACTGAACAATTGAAATGCGTAAAGAAACCCGAGAAGCCACACGAGACCAAAAACAAAAAAAAAAAAAATTTGGAACACGTAAACAAATCAGAGAAGCCAAACAAAAGAACTGAAAATTGGAACGCGTTAATAAATACAAAAAAACAACGAAGGAACTGAACAATTGGAATGCGTAAAGAAATCCAAGAGACCACATGAAACCAAAAACAAAGAAACCGAAAATTTGGAAGACGTAAACAAATCAGAGACGCCAAACAAAACCCTAACTAAAGGAACTGACAATTTGGAACGCGTTAAGAAATACAAAAGCCACTTGAAGCCAAAACCAAAGGAACTGAACAATTGGAATGCGTAAAGAAACCCGAGAAGTCACACCAAACCAAAACCAAAGAATATGAAAATCTGGCACGTGTACAGAAATCCTCGAAACCACATGAAACCAAAAACAAAGGAACTGAAAAGATGGGATGCGTAAACAAGTCAGAGAAGTCAAACAAAACCCTAAATAAAGAAACTGAAAATTTGGAATCCGTAATTAATTCCGAGAAACCACATGAAACCCAAAACAAAGAAACTGAAAATTTGGAACACGTAAACAAATCAGAGAAGCCAAACAAAACCCTAAATAAAGGAACTGAAATTTTGGAATGCGTAAATATATCCGAGAAACCACATATTATAACCAAAAACAAAGAAACTGAAAATTTGGAACACGTAAACAAATCAGAGAAGCCAAACAAAACCCTAAATAAAGAAACTGAAAATTTGGAATGCGTAAATAATTCCGAGTAGCCACATGAAACTAAAACCAAAGGAACTGAACATTTAGAATGTGCAAAAAAAACTGAGAAATCACACGGAACCAAAACCAAGGAAATCGAAACTTTACAAGCCCTGAAAAATCCGAGAAATCACATGAAAACAAAACCATAAAAAGAACTCAAAATTTGGAACATTTGTAGTAACCAATATATTTGGTAGAGAAAATATTATCAGAAAGTAACATCTGCGATATTAGACATGTAAAAGTTCGAAGAAAAACCTGATTTCCTTCCACCTACACCTACATATGATGATCCAAACTAGCCGACGACACATACAACTCAGAAAAAGTAATGGACACACTTTAGTTATTCAAAAACAACAGGAAACCTTCATTAAATTAAATATAGGTGGCACCAAATTATTTACTAGCTGACATATTCACCGTATTCTGTATTATCCAACTTAACCGTACCAGATTCACCAGTCACAATCAAGGACAACACCATCTTTTCGGACCGCTAAACAATTCCCATTCATTTTGGACTTTCTTCGCAATGGATGCTATGTTCCCATGAACAATTTCCCAACAAACCGGGCTACTCTGGAAGAAATTTTAATAGAATCCAGGTTTTATAACATTTTAGAACTGTCCAAAGTCCTGACCATGAGACTAAAGAAGAACTAGGACCATCAACAGAACCTTCAAGAAATGCGGACTATTGAATCATTAATACATACTGTACTGCATTATATGCAAACATCTAATGTCACATAGAACAAATTCATAGTTATACTGTTTTACTATTAATAACGTAAAAATATTGCAACTCATTGTCACAAGTAACATAATATTGTAGAATTTTGTTTCCCGTCTACTGAAAGCTAAGGTAGATATACGCATTCTATACAACTATATGCTTTGATATGTTCACAATCTCCATCTTTAATGCATGGTAATCTTTCTTGATATAAACCGGATGTTAACCTTTAAAAATAGTGATGGATGGAATATACCTCATTTTGTGATACGTTTAAACTTCATAGAGAATCAGAGATGGTTGGCTTTTTTTATGGTGTGTAACTAAGTTATCGGGAATAGGAGAGAAGTATTTTGTTTAAATTATTATTTCTTGCAAGTTCATTAAAGTAAATATGACTTGTTTTACCCTGATGCATGTTATGCACACCTTTTGTCGAGCGATACTATGAAATCCTTGTAGAGGTTATTGGAGTCATTGATATGACTGATATTTTAAGTTGATGTATACTTATATGGGACGTTGATGTAGTCTTCGGTATGACTGATATTTTAAGTTGATGTATACTTATATGAGACGTTGATGTAGTCATCGGTATGACTGATATTTTAAGTTGATGTATACTTATATGGGACGTTGTTGTTGTCATTGATATGGCTGATATTGTAAGTTGGAGTACTTATATGAGACGTTGATGTAGTCATCGGTATGACTGATATTTTATGTTGAAGTATACTTATATAAGAGGTTGTTGTTGTCATTGATACGACTGATACTATAAGTTGAGGTACTTAGGTGAGAAGTTGATGTAGTCATTGGATGACATAATTTTGAAGTTAATCTCCAGATATTAGATGATGTTGTTATCATTTCTGGACCGAATAATAAAGGGTCTTACCCTGCTACCGTTCTTTGTGTTCACTGGAAACATGACATGGGTCGACCAATTGCTGAAATGAAAGTTAGAATGTGTGAAATATTATCATACATGATATAAATATTAGAGTGATGCTAATATTATTTTAGTTATAACTATTATATTTTTCTTTAACATGGTGTTGTTTTATTGTCAAAATAAGGCGAGATAAGGATAGACGTTATATTACCTGACGGTAGTGTTGGCTTTAGGTTTGAGAATAATGAAAAATGGCAAGAGTGGTTTCTAATAGTTCAGAGTGTTATGCACAATAGAGGTTTACCTACCCGCTGGTAGAGTATGTTACAGTATGCCGATTATAAGAGGTATTTATTTTATACACCATGCTTTTGTAAATGTGTTCATATTTAATATAATGTTCTTGTTTTAAAAAACATTGAATGAAATATTACCTCTAATAATTTTAGAGATAAATATAAATACTCTTCACCTTGTTTAAACACTTATTGCTAAATTGTTAATGCATAATTTTTCATTGCCAAACACTTTATTCTACCCATATTGCTCTATATTAAATTATGTAATTTATTTTTAATGAAGAAACACGAAGTGATCTCCCTTTGTTCTGACAGGTGTTTAGCTACGAAATATTAAATTCAGTTGCTTTCATAAGCAGAACCTGCTACTTAGCTGTAGCTATACGTACCTGATTCAGAAATATAAAAAGATCGGACCCTTTTGGGGGGAGGTGCAATGTAACGACGATCACATTCGTTATTCTTCTGATAACAAAGTATCAAAGTGGATTCCGGTGCCAACGAGGCACACCAGACAATCTCATACGATTTGAATCGTTTATTAGGGAAGCTTTCATAAAAAAAGAACATTTAGTCGCTGTATTTTTTGACTTGGAGAAAGCTTATGATACTGCATGGAAGTACGGTATTATGAATGATCTTCATGACATTGGTCTTAGAGGCCGATTATCCATTTTTATAGAAAAAATATTAGATGATCGGCAGTTTCGTGTCCGAATGGGTTCAACCTTCTCTGACATTCATGAACAGGAGATGGGTGTGCCACAAGCCAGCATACTCTCTGTCACCCTTTTTAATATAAAAATAATAGTAAAGTTAAATGCATCAATCCTGCTGTGGATTGCTCTCTATATGTTGACGACTTTGTTATATGTTATCGTGCAAAAACATGAACACTATTGAGAGACAACTTCAACAATGTCTCAATAAACTTCAGACCTGGTCTGATGAAAATGGTTTTAAATGTTCTAAATCTAAAACTAAATCGTAAACATCATGAAGACCCTCATCTAACACTGGATGGGTCACCAATACCAGTAGTGGATGAGACAAAATTCCTTGGTCTTATTTTCGACCGTAAATTAACGTTTATACCACACCTTAAATACTTGAAGGCCAAATGCCTTAAAGCTCTTAACTTACTTAAAGTTGTTGCAAACACTAACTAGGGAGCGTATCGTAAAGTCCTCTTGCGACTTTACAGATCTCTTATCAGATCCAAGCTGGACTACGGCTCGATAGTATATGGATCGACTCGCAAGTCGTACTTGCAGATGTTCGATCCTATACATAATCAAGGATTACGACTCGCTTTAGGTGCCTTTCGTACATCACCAGCCGGAAGTCTATATATTGAAGCTAATGAACCATCACTGTCTCATAGACGGGACAAATTAGCCCTTCAATACGAAATTAAACTAAAGTCTAACCCTTCAAACCCAACTTTCGTTAATGTTTTTAATCCAAGTTATGAACCTCTTTTTGATCGAAAACCGAAGGCCATTCGATCATTAGGTCTTCGTATTAAACCAAAATTAAGACACAGAAATCGACCTAAATTTAATTACCACAAATTCCACCGTGGACTTTGGAAACACCAACATTTATTTTTAATCTTTGTAATGGTAGCAAATCCATTACAGACCCAACTGTCTTTCAAAGCAAATTTAATGAAATTAAATCGAAATACAGTAACTTTCAACATATATACACAGATGGTTCTAAAGATGAAGATAATGTAGCTGCAGCAGCTGTTATTTACAAACACAGCATAAAGAGCCGCCTGCCTGACAAGGCCTCTATCTTTTCAGCTGAACTTAAGGCAATTGAACTTGCCTTAAATTATATTCAGGAATCTGATGATGACCATTTTGTAATATTTTCTGATTCCCTTTCAACTCTTCAAGCACTGGGTAATATGAAATATGATAACCCAGTTGTGCTTCAGCTTTTAGAAAAGTACAATTCTCTTATAGATGATAATGTAATACGTGGTAATGATAGAGCTGATAGTGCTGCTAAAGCAGCATTAGGTTTACATATGTCTAATACTAAATTACCCTATACTGATTTTAAAAGTTGTATTAACACATTGATTCGTAACTCTTGGCAAGCCGCCTGGGATTTGTCAGTTAACAATAAACTCCATTCAATTAAACCGTTACTCGGAGAATGGCGTTCTTCTAGTAGACCCATTCGTCGAGAGGAAGTTGTCCTAGCCCGGTGCAGAATAGGGCATACACGTTATACTCATTCATATTCATTACAAGGTGAGCAATTACCAGAATGTATACCCTGTTTTGCACCGTTAACGGTCAAACACATATTGCTGGAATGTGTAGACGTTGGTCCTATGCGTCAAAGGTACTACACTGTTAATACTATGACCGAGTTATTTAATACTATAGATTTTAGTCTAGTTTTAGATTTCCTGAAGGAAGTCAGACTATATAAATCACTATAATATGTTCTTGTATAAATGTGCTTCTTTATATACCCGTTTTCGGTCATTTGTTGATTTACATATATAGTTTACATTACTACTTGTAAATAGTTATATCTTTATATATTTACATTAATTTTTAATTAATCCTTCATTTCATCATCATTCATCGGTTTTTGCGCACAATATGAACTATTTATGTGTCGACGTGCCGTAAAACACCATTCATTCATTCATTCGTTATTCTTCATTGTATGCTGCATGTTGTGATAAAAATTCAACTTGTCATGTGCACCAGAAATTACAAGCCATAATCCAACTTTAAATGCCATGTCAAGTATTTAGACCGATCTCGTCTAGTAAACCAACCGTTCCCCTGTCCCCTTCCACACTCCACTTATCCGATAAACCTCTTTTAGAAGCCAGAGAGAACCGTCCGTTCTCGCCATGCTCCTAATTGACTCGATTTGCCTACATGTATATACGCCCGAGCAGAACAAGCACTTAATCGAATAACTCGCTCCGAAGACGTCGAACGGCGGAGCAAAGAGTCGGACGTTGCCAAAGTACGTTCCGGGTGGCGTTCGGGACGTTACGGGACCTACCGAGCGGCGGAGCAACTACAACGTCACAACTGAAGTCGTGACGGCATCAACTAGTAAAAATACTGGGGGAGAAAATCTGCTCCGTTGTCAATCGTTGGCCTAACCTTATAAACACCCAACGTATATTAACAAAACAGATGTGCTCCCGCTCCAGCTCCCTTAAAAGACACATGGACGACGAGGTGATTATTAACTCAGAACAAAGGCTAATATAAAGAGACCTTTGAGTTTCTATCAACGCCTACAGTTCCTACTCATCCCTCATCCCCACCCCCTGGGTTCCATACTTCTTTATTCAAGGAAGTGATTTCTGGTACGCACATTCTTATAGTTATCTATTCTCTAAACACAGACTTGTTAATAGGTTAATAAATCTATTTACACCCTGTACTGATGATAAACATGTTATAAACTAATAAATAAACATAACAGTTTATTTGGAAATTCTGATTCTGGTATTCATTTCACGAAAGATAAAATATCGGACAGGGAAAGCAGCATTCAAGGACGACAGTCAACCAAAAAACACAAAAACAAACATGCAAACAGACAAACGAGAAGGCAAAAGTAATAAAAAATGCAAACGACATGACACACAAACGCGTTGACAATAGGGCTACCGCCTTGGAACGGTCAGTGGCAACAAAGGTCACTGGGGGGTTAAACCGGTTCTAGGGTGCGCCAAACCTCACACTTACCCTACTGTCATCCCATTAAAAGAGGACAGTGTAAATAAAGAAATCCCCGCCATGATCTAATCTAGAATAAACCATTAAGGGCACGACAAGAAAGGTCATAGACAAACATCAAACGCCACCGTCCCATTGGGCTTTAGGTAGACGTCATCATAATGTCCACAGCCTATCCGGTCATCGTACAATTAAAGAGGAAAGCATAGTGGTGAACTCTAAAAGGGTCCACTACCAAGCATGCAGTACGATGCAAAATGATAGGGTCATAACCTCTTTTGATAAACGTTTTAACAAGTTACAAAGATAGTATGAAAGTGATCATGACCAAGAATCTTACGAAGTTTATAAATCACATCACCATAGAAGTCTTGTCTATTTGGGCGCTGAGGACAGGATATTAGCGAGGAGTGTGCGCATATAAAATCGATTCAAGCTAACCAGTGGGCCTTATTGCCTACTGACCGTTCCAAGTCGGTAACCCTGTCTTCACCACCCTTTCTGTTGTTTTTTGTCTCTTTCATTGTATGTTCACGTCTTTGTTTGCAGTACAGCGTGGACCTACGATGCCATTGCACTCGGACGCTGTGGTTTCTATAGGACCCTATATCTCATTTGTGATAGTCATAACTTGCGGTGTAAAACTGGATTTTTACGTCCCGTTAACACATCATATTGGGACAGCAACCTCAGTGGAGATGAGATGAAGGATTAAGTTTCCCATCAGACATGCTTCCAACAGGTAGCGAACCCACGCAGTGCAGAGGTCTGTAGATTTAAAGACGAGGCCTTAACCATTTACATTATTTTACCCAAGTTATGTCGCGTAAGAAGGTATTGGGAGTGTAATAAAATCATGATGTGTTTATCATATTACACAACTTAAATAAGCAAATGAAAGTCGAATAGTAATCGTATAATGGCGTCAGCAGTTAATTCTCATTTCTTTTTGTAAAAAAGGGTATTTTCACTGATTGTGTGTGCCAGTTCTTAGAGGTTATTAACTAGGGTAGGTGTGCTTCTTTGTGATTTTGGCCCGAGATAGCCATATGAGACCGGAGAGCAGAAATGTTGCTCTTGATGGCCGTCACGGCTATTTAAAAAAAACATTTTATCAACTACTTTCTGAAAACTATAAGTGATGTTGATATGGGACTTTTTCTAAAATGATCAGCATGCCATGGTGTTGGTCCTTGTCAAACATCGTTTTGATTCGATTTTAAACATGGCTGCTAGTGGCCATCTTTGTTTACATAAAGTTATATAGTAAAAAGTTGTAGCGATTACTCCTGAAACTACTTGACGGATTTTCATGACACTTCACAGGAATGTTGCTTTTGATGTCTAATTGATCCTAGCAAAATTTCAGGTCAGCCGGAAATTCAAGATGGTAGCCACGGCTAAAAGTAGATTTTTACATTGGACAAGCACTTGCGTAAACACTCTGTTTGTACAAATCTTTTGTACTGATAGGTATTATCGGATGCAAATTGGGATATACGTCACGCACTACTACAAGGCAATGTCGTATAAAACAATGGTGCTTGGACATTTGCTGAACCCAACACGTAAAATGAAGTTGTAGGCTTGTTTGACTGGCACATGTTCATAGTTTTTGCAGTGCTAGCCTTCCTTCTTAATACCAGCCTAATCGTTATCTTTTGACAAGTTCATCGATTGATGTCGGCAACATTGCAAGGTTATAGGTTGTTGCAGTTGTATTTCAAAATATCGGTATTATTGGGACAAGATATTTTAGCATTTTATCTTGCAATATTTTTGTGTTTTAATTAACTATATTTCCAGGTTCTCGTTACCTTAAGGCAAAAGGAGATTTTTTTTCTGAAGTGGGTGACATACATGGAATCAGTCGAGCCTCAGTATCAAGGTCAATTGAGCGAGTTGTAAATGCTATCAACATCCGCCTTGACAATATACGCTTCCTAAAGAAATATAAAAAGATCGGACAGGGAAAGAAGCATTCAAGGAGGATAGTCAACCACAAAACACAGAAACAAATATGCAAACAGACAAATAAGAAGGCACTTTAAAAGTAATAATAAAAGCAATCGACATCACAAACACAAAAAGGGTGGACAATAGGGCTACCGCCTTGGAACGTTCAGTCGCAAAGTAGGCCACTGTGGGGTTTAAACCGGTTCTAGGGTGACCAAAAGAAATATAAAAAGATCGGACAGGGAAAGTAGCATTCAAGGAGGACAGTCAACCACAAAACACAGAAACAAACACGCAAACAAACAAACAAGAAGGCAAAAGCAATAATAAATGCAAACGACATCAAAAGTTATGGACAGTTACAATTTACATTATTATACCTCACACAAGACGCCCATGCTAATATTAGTTATTGTGTATCGCCTCGACCCCTATAAAACTTACTGACCCCACATATTTCTGTAGGGGGTCATAAACAAACCCAATAACTGATTTATTGCATCGAGCACATTTTTTAGGCAAACGCCGATATTTAACCCATTTTAATGGAGCGTCAATGTCATTGAAACGTTGGCGCAATTTGACGTCATGACGTTGACGTCACGACCGGTACAGTTTAAAAACATTATTAAAGGACTAGGTATGATAAGGGCCCATTTTTACCCCTATTTAAATTTTGATGAAATATGCATATATGTTTTGCAAAATACCTATATTTTAATAAATAAGGAAACCTAAAATGTTGGCTTAT
The DNA here is from genome assembly GCA_037043455.1 of Cyrtodaria siliqua. Lineage (NCBI taxonomy): Eukaryota > Metazoa > Mollusca > Bivalvia > Adapedonta > Hiatellidae > Cyrtodaria > Cyrtodaria siliqua. The sequence goes on from JAWPHD010012953.1 coordinate 26,086, forward strand.
CTCATTTTTCAAAAAATAAGATGTTTTCAACGCATGTATGTTTTTTTAAGAAATTACTTAAAATAGGGGGGTATAGGAAGAAAAATGCAAGCACTCTTGCTCTCATTGTTGTTTTTAATAATGTTTGTACTTTAAAAGTGTTTGGTAATAAATTATAAATAATTACACGATCAAGTTTTACCGTATTAAAACACAATATATGAATTATAAGGGAGATAACTCTGTTTCAGTCGACTTTAACCAAAACTGCGACTTTTCTCAATGCTAACCTATTTTTGTTGTGAATTCTTATTATTTGATATTAGTATTTATAAACATTTGTTGGCTGGTGTGAACGGAAGGTGTAAATGTCTTATATTATTGCCGGTAACCATGGCAACAGTAGTTTAAATGAGTTTTTTTCACCAAATATTCCTTTTTCTTCAAAATGTTCATTTCTTTTTTTGTTTAGAAGCAATGGTTTTATTTCAGATATGTATAGAGTTGTCCTTGTTGTATTGATACTTAGTTGATATCATTTCATTGTTACCATGACAACAGGCAGTCTAAATAATTTCCTTAAAAGTAGCAACTTTTTTTTAATAGTTTCGAAATACTGATTCTCCGTTAAGAAATTGTTTTCTACCCGCAGGGCCCGAGCTCTCTAGGGGGGTCCAGAAGCATGCTCCCCCTGAATGTTGAAACCTAGGTGCTCTGAAATGGCATTTCCAGCAATCTGAGACATAAATTAGCATTTTTTTGGATGGAAAAAAATATTTTTTGAGAAAAATACGGCGTACGCGTATGAAAAACTGCGATGTCGGCGTACTGCGTACCACAACCCGGCGTACGGAATACTGGCTAATATGGGTCGGAATCCGGCGTACGAAAAGGGGGTCGGTACCCTCATACAAACATAGAACTTACAGTATTTCCAAATACATGTAGTCATAACACTGGCCACAGCAACACTGACCATGCATTCACCAACACAGCACACTGAAAATTAAATTGCACATTTGTTTTACATAAAAAAATACACAATATATTAATTCATATGTGAAAAAATTTACTGTACTAAACTGTGTTATATTTCATTATTATTCTTATAAAATTGAAAACATTACTTTACACTTTTATGATCATGTACACCATTGGTGATGTACACCATTGGGGAACATTTCAACCCATTTCATTCTTTTGAGAAAATATATTAAGAGTTTTTTTCTCTGACACATGACAAACTGATCTCAATATACCGTTTGTACCCAGGTGTAACCCTGACATGCAAGTTTTTCTACTGTATTCTGTTTATAAATAAACATATTTATAAATTCAAATAAGTTGAAAACTAACTTTAAACAATTAAAAATACTTGAATTAAAAGCTAAACTGCATACCGATTGTTCATCAAAGAAGACAAGATCATGTCACCATGATATTTCCAAGACCATGTCACAATTCTTACAGCTTACACATGCTCAGACACTGAAAAAAACAACACAAACTTGTCATAACATGCTTATTTAAGGTTAGATAAAAAAAAAAAAATGTATATAAAGCAAATATTATTTTTTGAATATGAATTGAATTTGGGACACTACATCGTGAACATTGTGAGTGTGATGCATATCAATTTATCACTTGAAATGATGTGTTTGTGTTATTCACTAAAAAGAAGTAAATAGCAATATTCCAAATACCAAATCAGACACCTAATGTTTTATTGCTTAACACTGGATAGTGTAATTATAGTCAAATATACAAATATGAATTGAATTATTACTAAAAGCTCATCAAAACCATTGTCTTGGGATATTTAGAGCTGAACCAGAGACATGGGAAGGATAGGAATTTAGGAAGTTGGGAACCGTGCCCCAACTATTACTATCAGATAGAATTGAATTGAATTGGGTTTTAAGGCGCTATCAGATAGATTCATATATATGTTTACGTGTTTCGCGGATACATGGTATTGATAATTTATTAATATTTTCCATTTTAACTGATTCTGATAACGGAATTGTCATGCCCTTAGGCACAGAGATGATACCCACTGGCACCATTGAGACTGGAACCACTGATTGCTGGGTTATTAAAATTTTACCCGGCCCCCGCAAAAAAACAACCTCTGGCAAGCACAGTTTAAACTACCGGTATAACTGCAGAAATGTAAGGGTTTATGTCACTTGGTGTGGGGAGTGAAGTGGGTGGAATATATGCCTCATCCATGATAAGCGCATCTGTGGTCGAGAGGGTAAAGACGTTATGTTTGAAAACTTCTCGGCTCTCACCACTGTGGGTTCAGATTAGACAAGGATGCGCGTATCATGGATGTACACGAAATATGAATGATCTCTTATCAGATCCAAGCTGGACTACGGCTCAATAGTATATGGATCGACTCGCAAGTCGTACTTGCAGATGCTCGAACCTATACATAATCAAGGATTACGACTCGCCTTAGGTGCGTTTCGTACATCACCAGCCGAAAGTCTATATGTTGAAGCCAATGAACCATCACTGTCTCATAGACGAGACAAATTAGCTCTTCAATACGCCATTAAATTAAAGTCTAACCCTTCAAACCCAACTTTCGATAATGTTTTTAATCCTAGTTGTGAACCTCTTTTTGATCGAAAACCGAGGGCCATTCGGCCATTTGGTCTTCGTATTAAACCAAAATTAAGAGACACTGAAATCGACCTAAATTTGATTGCCAAGTACAAAGTACCACACATTCCACCGTGGACTTTGGAAACTCCAACAATTATTTTTGATCTTTGTAATAATAACAAATGCAGTACAGACCCTACTGTCTTTCAAAGCAAATTTAATGAATTTATATCGAAATACAGTGACTTTTAACATATCTACACAGATGGCTCTAAAGATGGAGATAAGGTAGCTGCAGCAGCTGTTCACAAACACAGCATAAAGAGCCGCCTGCCTGACAAGGCCTCGATCTTTTCAGCTGAACTTAAGGCAATTGAACTTGCCTTAAATTATATTCAGGAATCTGATGATGACCATTTTGTAATCTTTTCTGATTCCCTTTCATCTCTTCAAGCACTGGGTAATATGAAACATGATAACCCAGTTGTGCTTCAACTTTTAGAAAAGAACAATTCTCTTATAATTGATAATGTTATAATTTTCTGCTGGCTTCCAAGCCATGTAGGAATACGTGTTAATGATAGAGCTGATAGTGCTGCTAAGGCAGCATTAGATTTACATATATCTAATACCAAATTACCCTATACTGATTTTAAAAGTTGTATTAACACATAAATTTGTAACTCTTGGCAAACCGCTTGGGATTTGTCAGTTAACAATAAACTCCATTAAATTAAACCGTTACTCGGAGAATGGCGTTCTTCTAGTAGACCCGTTCGTCGAGAGGAAGTTGTCCTAGCCCGGTGCAGGATAGGGCATACACGTTATACTCATTCATATTTATTACAAGTTGAGCAATTACCAGAATGTTTACCCTGCTTTGCACCGTTAACGGTCAAACACATCTTAATGCAATGTGTAGACTTTGATCCTATGCGTCAAAGGTACTACAATGTTAATACTATGAAAGATTTATTTGATACAGTAGATTTTAGTCTTGTTTTAGATTTCCTGAAAGAGATCAGACTATATAAATTATTGTAATGTGTTCTTATATATATATACTTGTTTATATACTCGTTGACGGGCATTCGTTGATTTACATACATAGTTTATATTACACCTTATCATCCCTTATTTTTTAATAGTTTTATCTTTATATATTTACATTAATTTTTAATTTTATACTTCATTTCTTCATTTTTCATCAATTTTTGCGCACAATATGACCTATTTATATGTCGACGTGCCGTAAAACACCATTCATTCATTCATTCATCTCTTTCATTCTCTGGCTGTGTTAAACTTAGTGATGGATTCAGCATATACTGTTATAGTAAATATTATTATAATTGGTATATATACCATATGTATAGGTGGTAGAAAATGCCATCAAAAGCTGTCATAAATTAATTATGTTTTTAACACTCATGCTTTGGGATTGAAATTTTACCATGTCGAGTATATGACGTCGGTATTGACGTTGGTGACGTCACCGTTTTCAAACGGCAGGGCCATTATCATTATCACTTTTTGGCCCTGCTGTGCGTTTTCTGACGTACTCTGACGTTATAAGTTATGTATTATTACATACCTTACTATAAATAGTAACACATTTCGGTAGAAAAACATTGATTATCAGTTCTTTTTCGAAATCCATAATCGGCACACGCGATGAAAGCAACATGACTTCAACGACATCAATTCCCAAAAATGTCATAGTGGAGAGCTATAGGGCGCAGGAGCGGACGTTAAAATCTCGACTGCAGTTTTCACAGCCCAGTAAATGATGTTTTCGTTGAAACGTCGAAATAGATCATTATAGATCTAGTGACAGACGTGGTTTTTAAAAACAGACAAGGCAGAAAACTGATTTTAAAGTAGATCTAGTTTATTAATTCTCGTTAGCAAAAATGCTATAATGCTCGTCAAGAGCCTCGGATTATATCATTTTGCCAACTGCTTTAATAAAGAAGGATAAAAATATCGGACAGGGAAAGCAGCATTCAAGGACGACAGTCAACCACAAAACACAAAAACAAACACGCAAACAGACAAACGAAAAGGCAAAAGTAATAAAAAATGCAAACGACATCACAAAGACAAAAGGGTTGACAATAGGGCTACCGCCTTGGAACGGTCAGTGGCAAAGTAGGCCACTGGGGGTCTAAACCGGTTCAATAATGAATTAGTACTCATGTAAGATCCTCTATTTAAAATATGTAGGAATGCAATAATGTCTCTTTTTACAGGTTCATTGATGTCGTTAACGGTTTCTAAGTGGTCAGGGTCCCAGCACGATGCTCAGATGTTTGACGATTGTAGATTAAAGAAAGTCTTGGAGAGACAAACCAACCACTGGCTTTTAGGAGATTCTGGCTATCCACTGAGTCATTTCATGATGACGCCATTGAGCAATCCAACCACACCATCTGAAGTAGCATTCAACAAGGTCCATTTCCGTACCCGTACAGAAGATCATTTGGAGGGCTTAATAAATACTGATAAAGGTGATCCCTTGAGAACAACAAACACAATTCAGAGAATAAAGCAGCAGACTCGGTTTTATTGAGTCTGTTCATGAGAAGTAATAAAAAAAGCAACAATTCTCACGCCCCCTAGCACCGGCTTAAGCGGTATTCTACTTTAAAGCCACCTTTATTGGGCTCATTGGTCCCAAAGGACCAGTAAAAAATAACACTACTGATTCGTAGCACGGGGAGACTCTATTTAGGTAAAAACAATGCATGTTTCCAACAAATGTAAACCATGGTTTTAATGAGTAACAACACCTATGCATGGTAAAGTGTTTTTTTTAATTTGGGTATATATAAAAACTGCATTATGTACAAACATAACATTTTACAATGAATCACTCTAAGGCCTATAATAACTTAGTCGTTATATACGAGGGGTGTTCGAAAAGTATCAGGAAAGGTGTCATAACTTTTTTAATAATGCGGTTATTTGCACACAATTTTGACCACACGTACCTTGATATGTTTTGTACCTAAACTAAAAGAGGAAATTAACCCCATTGCACTGATGCAAAATTCACAGTCACTATGGCACCGTCGGGTTACGATGAGCGGGGCACCCTACGCATATAGGGAAAATGGCGTCAACAATATCTGTCTAAAACATCTAAAAGTCACATTTTCAAAATACTCTCCGTTGTAAGAAACACACTTCTCCCATCTACGAACCCACTTGTCAAAGCACGACTTGAACTCTTCCTGTGGAATTTTCCTGATGGTTTCCCGGACAACAGTGGGCAAGTCATCAACGTCATCAAATCTGCTGCCGCGCAGCTCCGACTTCAAAGCTGGAAATAGCCAGAAATCGCAAGGTGCTAGGTCAGGGGTATATGCAGGATGCTTCACGGTGTTGATTCCTTACTCCCGTAGTGTTGCTTTGGTGACCACAGAAGAGTGCAACGGCGCATTGTCATTGTGTAATTGGAATTTACCATCAAGCTGCGGTCGTTTCTTCTTCACCGCTCGTACCAGATCACGCCGGATAACCTGAAATCGTGATAAATTTATCACACCAAATGTTTTTATAAGGGCATCAAACTATTATGAGTACAAACTTAACATATTGTCATATATGTAAACATTCACATACATAAACTTACCTTTGAATAATAGTTGGCCGTGACAGTCCTTTCAGCTGGTACCGCATAACACAGAACCGCGCATCTCGAATCGAAGATGATTAACATTAGCTTCTTCTTGGAGCGGTTCACCATGGCCTTCACTGGTGACGGTGAATTAGGATGTTTCCACATGCATGAATCTTGTTTATTTTCCGGGTCTTATACACTAATCCATGTTTCATCGGCAGTGATTATTGAGTTCATGAAACGGTTGCCATGGTTTCGACACTGTGTAAGAAATGACTTAGCATCTTCTACCCTCTGCTGTTTCTGTTCAAGTGTTAGAATTCGAGGTATCGAGCGAGCGCATACCTTAGACATGCCAAGCTCCTTAGTAACTATTAAATGAACTGTCGATGTGCTAAGTCCAACCTTTAAACCCAAGTCCCGTATCGTAAGCCTTCGATCAATGCACAACAACTCCCGAACTTCATCTGCTTTTCCTGACGTCGTGCCCGTGTCGTTGGAGAAGGGAGTTCTGGTGGTTGATCTGGTAGTTATCTCCACGTTGCAACACACCACTTTGGTCCGGACTTCAACTAGACGGGCGGTCAGATTTGGCCCGATCTGATCAATCGGTTTGTCACGCCAGCTATAAGAGATCCGACCTTATTATTCAGACAGTACCAGTACACTGTATATTAACTTACTTTTTATATTGTTCTACTTTAAACATTATATAGATAGGGTCTTTTATGGCGGTGGCGCACGGGCTAATTATGTATTTCAAAACGCTATATGGCTATACTTGTGCCACTTTTTAAGCGGAACATAAGTGCGGCTCTTTGACTTTTTAGTTAAAGGGTTATGTCCGCTGGGTGGTATGGGGGGTCTGATGCGTTAGCTTTATATGAGTATACCTTCTACGTATTCTTGGCAAAATGCCAAGAATACGTAGAAGGGGTTATGTCCGCTGGGTGGTATGGGGGGTCTGATGCGTTAGCTTTATATGAGTATACCTTCTACGTATTCTTGGCAAAATGCCAAGAATACGTAGAAGGTATACTCATATAAAGCTAACGCATCAGACCCCCCATACCACCCAGCGGACATAACCCTGATGGATATCCACAGCAAATGTCCCCTTGTTGGACTCCGAGGTGGGTGAGAAGCGTGGAAGATGAATTCTTAACGCCACATCATGGCATCACAAAACGCACAAACTACTAACAAACGGAAAAAAAAAAAGAACATTAATCTGATACTGAGGAACCAGTGATTAACCAGTCCTTTCCTCGTTTTCTTATTATCGAATCGGAAGACGGGGAAAGGCCTGTTGCAGATATGTCACCTTTTGTAATAGAGAAAACTGTCCATTCCATTGCTGGACATGTTAAACAAATAAAAAAATTAAAGAACGAAACTCTTCTTATTGAAACAGAAAAAAAATCTCATTCGGGTAATTTACTCACTTTTAAACAAGTTTTAAACACAAAAGTCAAATGATACCCTCACTCCTCTTTGAACATCTCCAAAGGCGTCATCAGGTGCGGGATCTCTCCGGAGTACCTTAAGACGAAATTATTTACGAGCTTGCGCCACAGTTGGTAACTGCGGCTCGCCGAATAACCATAAAGAGGAATGACAAAATTATCAGTACAAATACGATCATCCTCACATTTTCAACACCCGTCTTTCCAAAAACAATAAAGGTGGCATATCTGCAATTGCATGTTGACGCCTACATTCCAAACCCGTTACGTTGCTACAACTGCCAAGCCTTTGGGCACCACAACTCCAGGTGTACTAAAGAAGAACGTTGTGGTAAATGTGGCGAGTCTGCATTCAAGCATAACGAACCAGATTGTCCTAACGACCTCAAATGTACCAACTGCGGTCTGGGATATCACGCAAATTCAAAATTATGTGAACAATTTAAAAAAGAAATCATAACAGTTAAATATACACAAAACATTCCCTTTCCAGAGCACGGAAATTGATAGAAGAAAAATATAACATTTTAAGTCCGACCTCTTGCGCATCTATTCTCGAAACAAAAGCAACACACACAGAATGCAAGGATGCAGGTACGCAATACGAAACACAGTCAGAAATTCAAAATACAAAGAATACTTCCTCAGTATCAAATCCAAACAAAAGTCAACAAATACAACTTAACAAACCCAAATTAAACTTTTCACCTAATCAAACTTTTACATTTAAATCAAACACAAAATCGGCAAGCTCTGGCAATGTCAAGAGCATGCCAATTTCTAAGAATTGGAAAGGGGGCTCTTCTAAGACTGTGAAGTCTAGTAGTTCCCCAGTCGTGAAGCCTAATACGTCCTCGGTTGTAAGGCCTAGTGCTGCTCCAACTATGGAAGTTGGAAATCCTAGTGCTTCTCCAACTAGGGAGCACAAGGAGCAGCCAAAGGTGTCTAACGGCCCTATTGAGCTTCATAATAAATTCGAACAGCTCATGGACATTTCAGAGCCGGCAGCTGCACTGCCACTTCCATCCTCGCATGAAAAGTTAGTTGAGGTGCCACTTCAGCTGACTTCTTCCAGTGGAGAGGATTCATCAGTGGAGATGTCGCTGCTTGAGTCTCCTAAGACCTCTCCTAGATCTAAGGCCAAAAATAAAAACAAAATTAAAAGTCGCCTTAACGTTCAATAATGGGTAAAACTAAAAAGATCATTCAATGAAATTGTCGAGGTTTAAAACTAAATTATGATGTAATCAGCTTAATTTTAAATGAACACAACCCTATTGCTTTTTGTCTTCAAGAAACATTCTTGAAGACAAGTGATAAGGTATCTTTTAAACAATACTCACTATACAATCATACTTGTGATACCGGGGACAAGGCGACTGGTGGAGTTTCGATAATCATTAATCGAAACATTCCTCACAGACCTGTTTCGTTGAAAACAAATTTGCAAGCTATTGCGGTCAGTGTTACTATGCACAGAGTCATAACAATATGTTCCTTATATGTACCACCTAGTTCTTCACTAGACCCTAAAGATCTAAATCACCTAGTTGCACAATTGCCATCACCTTTTATACTCTTGGGCGATTTTAATGCACACAACTACATCTGGGGTTGTAAAGATACAAACGATAAAGGCAAGAAAATTGAGGATTTCTTAGCCAAAAACAATTTGTGTCTTTTTAATAATAAATCACATACTTACTTACATCCTGCTACAGGCTCTCATTCTTCCATTGATTTAACAATATGCGATCCAACGCTTTTGATGGATTTTTCGTGGAGTGTTGGAGACGACCTCTGTGGAAGTGACCACTTCCCCATATTTCTTGAAAATATCGGCCCTCCACTTCTCGAAAAAATGCAACGATGGAAACTTCGCAAGGCTGATTGGACTACGTTTTAATCTCTTTGCGAGGAGCCTTCCGTTTTCGAGGATGTCGAAGACGCAACTGCTCTTTTTACCAAAACTCTTCACGATATAGCTGATCAAATCATTCCAAAAACCTCGGCAAATCCTAAACGCCCACATAAACCATGGTACGACGATGACTGCAAAAAGGCAGTCAGCGATCGTAAAGCTGCATTAAATAATTTTAACTTGCGGCCAACTCAAACAAATTTAGATAACTTTAGAGTTTTTCGTGCGAAAGCCTGTCGTACTATTAAGGATAGCAAGAGGAAATCCTGGAGATCTTACGTCTCTAGGATGAATTCTCGCTCATCTCTTAAGAAGACATTGGACATGGTCCGGAAAATAAATGGTAAATTCTAGTTCTGTAAATCATCTTAAAACAGATAATGGAGATATAACATCGGTCAAAGATATTGCAAACACTTTGGCAGAAACTTTTTCAAAAAATTCTTCTTCTGTAAATTGTCAACCAAATGTTCTGAAAAATAAGAAACAAAAAGAACAGAAGAAGCTGAACTTCAAGTCGAAAAACTTGGAAAAATACAATAAACTATTCACTCACAAAGAACTTCGAGAGTCCCTTAAAAAGGCTCATGATACATCAGCTGGTCCTGATATCCATTATCAATTACTAAAACATTTACCTGAATCCTGTCTCTCTACCCTTCTTGATATATATAATAAGGTTTGGGTGACGGAAAACTTCCCCGATTCTTGGCGGGAAGCAATCGTTATTCCAGTCCCCAAACCTGGAAAGGATCATACGGACCCAATAAATTATCGCCCTATTGCTTTAACGGGTTGTATATGTAAAACCATGGAACGAATGATTAATGAGAGACTCGTTTGGTACCTGGAGTCCAACAAACTGATAACAAAGTATCAAAGTGGATTCCGGCGCCAACGAGGCACAACAGACAATCTCATACGATTTCAATCGTTTATTAGGGAAGCTTTCATAAAAAAAGAACATTTAGTCGCTGTATTTTTTGACTTTGAGAAGCTTATGATACTGCATGGAAGTACGGTATTATGAATGATCTACATGACATTGGTCTTAGAGGCCGATTACCCATTTTTATAGAGAAATGCTTAGATGATAGACAGTTTCGTGTCCGAATGGGTTCAACCCTCTCTGATATTCTTGAACAGGAGATGGGTGTTCCACAGGGTAGCATACTCTCTGTCACACTTTTTAATATAAAGATTAACAGTATAGTAAAATGCATCAATCCAGGTGTGGATTGTTCGCTATATGTTGACGACTTTGTTATATGTTATCGTGCAAAAAACATGATTACTATCGAGAGACAATTACAACAATGTCTCAATAAACTTCAGACCTGGTCTGATGAAAATGGTTTTAAATTTTCTAAATCTAAAACTAATTGTATGCACTTTTGTCAACTTCGTAAACATCATGAAGACCCTCATCTAACACTGGATGGGTCACCAATACCAGTAGTGGATGAGACAAAATTCCATGGTCTTATTTTCGACCATAAATTAACGTTTATACCACACCTTAAATACTTGAACTTACTTAAAGTTGTTGCAAACACTAATTGGGGCGAAAAGTCCTCTTGCGACTTTACAGATCTCTTATCAGATCCAAGCTGGACTATGGCTCAATAGTATATGGATCGACTCGCAAGTCGTACTTGCAGATGCTCGACCCTATACATAATCAAGGATTACGACTCGCCTTAGGTGCATTTCGTACATCACCAGCCGAAAGTCTATACGTTGAAGCCAATGAACCATCACTGTCTCGTAGACGAGACAAATTAGCTCTTCAATACGCCATTAAATTAAAGTCTAACCCTTCAAACCCAACTTTCGATAATGTTTTTAATCCTAGCTGTGAACCTCTTTTTGATCGAAAACCAAAGGCCATTCGACCATTTGGTCTTCGTATTAAACCAAAATTAAGAGACACTGAAATCGACCTAAATTTGATTGCCAAGTACAAAGTACCACAAATTCCACCGTGGACTTTGAAAACTCCAACAATTATTTTTGATCTTTGTAATAATAACAAATCCAGTACAGACCCTACTGTCTTTCAAAGCAAATTTAATGAAATTAATTCGAAATACTGTGACTTTCAACATATCTACACAGATAGCTCTAAAGATGGAGATAAGGTAGCTGAGCAGCTGTTCACAAACACAGCATAAAGAGCCGCCTGCCTGACAAGGCTTCTATCTTATCAGCTGAACTTAAGGCAATTGAACTTGCCTTAAATTATATTCAGGAATCTGATGATGACCATTTTGTAATATTTTCTGATTCCCTTTCATCTCTTCAAGCATTGGGTAATATGAAACATGATAACCCAGTTGTGCTTCAACTTTTAGAAAAGTACAATTCTCTTATAATTGATAATGTTATTATTTTCTGCTGGCTTCCAAGCCATGTAGGAATACGTGGTAATGATAGAGCTGATAGTGCTGCTAAGGCAGCATTAGATTTACATATATCTAATACCAAATTACCTTATATTGATTTTAAAGGTTGTATTAACACATATATTCGTAACTCTTGGCATACCGCTTGGGATTTGTCAGTTAACAATAAACTCCATTCAGTTAAACCGTTACTCGGAGAATGGCGTTCTTCTAGTAGACCCATTCGTCGAGAGGAAGTTGTCCTTGCCCGGTGCAGAATAGGGCATACACGTTATACTTATTCATATTTATTACAAGGTGAGCAGTTACCAGAATGTATACACTGCTTTGCACCGTTAACGGTCAAACACATATTGCTGGAATGTGTAGACTTTGATCCTATGCGTCAAAGGTACTATAATGTTAATACTATGAAAGAGTTATTTGATACTGTAGATTCTAGTCTTGTTTTAGATTTCCTTAAAGAGATCAGACTATATAAATCATTATAATGTGTTCTTTTATATATTTACTTGTTTATATAGCCGTTGACGGGCATTTGTTGATTTACATATATAGTTTATATTACACCTTATCATCCCTAATTTTTTAATAATTTTATCTTTATATATTTACATTAATTTATAATTAATTCTTCATTTTTCATCATTTTTTGCGCATAATATGACCTATTTATGTGTCGACGTGCCGTAAAACACCATTCATTCATTCATTTCTTCATCTTTCGTCAGTTTTTGCGCACAATATGACCTATTTATGTGTCGACGTGCCGTAAAACACCATTCATTCCTGACGTCGTGCATGGACGTCCTGATCTTGGGTGGTCGGCAACTTCGCGCGAAGGATCGTTCTTGAAGGCGTTGAACCACTCATAAATTCTGGATTTCGACATTGAACTTTTGCCGTAAGTGTCCATGATCATGGAGACAGTCTCTGATTTAGTCTTACCCATTAACACACAAAATTTTATCGAATAACGCTGTTCTAGTGCCATATCTACGGCTTCCGCATATCAAACGCTTTCTGCTTCCGTTGTTTACGTAAATAACGTCATATTTTAGCCCAAAACGTCACGAACGCCTTGGTGAAATGTCGCGGAAGCGGCACGTATATTTTGGTAGTATTTGGTAGTCTTTTTTCAAGATTTGTCAAATTTGCCCCGCTCAATGCAACCAGACGTTACCATAGTTACTGTGTATTGTGCAGTTTAGCTATCACTTTATTTCTTTATTTTTACATTCGATACAGTACTTATCAAGGTATCGCTGGCTAAAATTTAGACTTATGACACCTTTCCTGATACTTTTCGAACACCCCTCGTACAAGCATGGCATATCTCACTATAATACAATACAAAACTACATCTATACATTGGTTCTGGAGATCAACAAAGCAGAGCTGTAGATAATGTTGACTGCAAGGAGTATCTACTAATCGGATTAAAAATAAATGAATAAAAAATGACAGGTTCAAATTACAACCACCTTTTAATAGTTAATGCTTTCAAAGCGTATGTGAATACAACTATCTACTCATGTTGAGGTCAATGGTTTAATCTATTCATCCAATGAAATGACTATTGACACGTAAAATATTGATAATAGTTCTCAGCTGAGGGTCAATAGTCATTCTCCAGGATGAATCTTTAAAACCATTTGCTAAACCAGAAGTAGCTGATGTTGAATTTGGGTTTTAAGGTGCACCAACACATGACAGGTTGTATGGCGCCTAACAGGAATGAACATGCTAGGCTCATACTCCATGTACATCGAGATAAAATATGGAGAATAGGCCTAGAACATTTTCACCTGCAGAACTGCAGAGTTGCTGCAAATTTTATTGTAGACACTCCATTTACACTGGAGCCACGTTTATTGTTTTTCTGCCACTGCTGTAGTGATTTGAGCGAGATGGCACCTGAAACAATGCAGGGGTCATGCGTATAAACACCAATAGTTTGCTTACTAATTTTCTTTATTTTTGTGTTTGTGATGTCGATTGCATTTTTTATTACTTTTGCCTTCTCGTTTGTCTGTTTGCGTGTTTGGTTTTGTGTTTTGTGGTTGACTGTCATCCATGAATGCTTTTGTGTTTTGTGGTTGACTGTCGTCCTTGAATGCTGCTTTCCCTGTCCGATATTTTTGATATATCTTTACTTGTCATGGAGAAACGTAAGATCAATCTCAGACTATTAACCTCCAAAAAAAGACTTTCGAAGGATGTGCATTTAGTTGAACACAAATATTAAGAAAGTAGTTAAGCAAAAACATATCTTAATCGAGCTCTTCTCGGGTCATGCTGTCACCACCTGATGAGACTCGTAGAGGAGTCGAAGTAGTTGTTGACTTTAATATCACCTAAATTACTATTGAGTATGAATAGCGTGTCAATATCCTCAGTTGCCATACCTGACAACTTCTGACAGGCCAAATAGGGAGATTGGTCTTAATAGGGGAACTTGGGATAGAAATATGGAGATTTTCATGTCAGGCTTATTTACCAGTAGGTTGTAAATAATAATATCATTGGTATGTACATTTCACCTTTAAAGCATATAGTAACAGAAATTATATAAATAAAAAATAATATTCAAAAGTAAACATTTTAAAGAACATTTATTGAAGTTTTCAGATGTATCACTCTCTTCACATCAATTACAAATCATGTATTAAGAAAAGTAAACAATGCTTTTGATAAAACATTAACATCTTCAAAGCATTATTTATTGGTTTGCAAAAACTATATATTTTAATGGAAAAAAATTCTTCACATCAACTATACAGCCTGGACCAATCCGACTGAAAAAAAATATTTAAATATATTCCTAATTGTTCTTTACCCTGAAAACTCCAACCATTCGAATAAAACTACATTTAAGATGGAGAAACTCATTTTAAGTCAGATACTAGACATTATGACATTTCAAAAAGGTACATGTATCTCCAGTCATCCTAGAAGAGTTAGTTAATGCACATCTTCACTTTGTATGTCCCAGAAGGGAGGCATATTAAAATCGCATTGTCCGTCCGTCACAAATCGTGTCTCGGCCATTGCTCAGAAAATAATTGTGTCAAACTTCACACAAATGTTCATCACAATGAGATACATAGGGATCACTTGGTTGGCAGTCCGTCACGATAATTTGGCTATAACTTTGTCATTTCTTGATATTTCTTCATAAAACTTTCAATATATACTCGTCATGACAACATCGACATGACTCACACTAAAATATAAAGGTCAAGTTCCCACTGAAGGTCATTATATGGGTTAAATACTCATTTTTCCCCACAAAATCTTAGGCCAATGTGCGTACTACTCCTTTGAAAGTTATTATTTAATTATTTTCTTATAATCACTGGAGACACAGAAAGTATCCCGGATTCACTCTGTAAATCCATTGACATCTTTTGCCGCTTCAGATGGACCACCTGTTCCATTAAATCTACCTCTCTTTCCTTTAACCGAAGTTTTTTACTCTGTAAAGTAAGTCTTTTTTTCTCCAACTCCAGTCGCGATCGTTCTTTGATCAAAAGCTCCTCAGAACATTGGCATTTTGTTGCAATTACTGAAATGACAAATTAGTACACATCACTTACAGCCATTAACAGGTAGGGATATTTTTGAAGGTACCAGTTCTACTGGAGGGGACTATAGATTTGCTATAATCAATCACTCGCTCTTAACATGCTTAATAGTTTCATTTTTGTGATACATAAGCTGTATTATCATATATGGCTGAACACAGGAAAAATCAGATATCAGTTTACCGAGGTAATTACAAACTTTCTTTTCAGTATTTCTTACTGTAACTTCTTTATTAATACTTAAAATATACTATACTTAAGATATACTAAATATTAAAACAAGAAACATTGAGTTTTGCGTGTTAAAATGTTAAATGCAAAGCAATACCGACAGAAATGTCTACAACAGGACTAGTGCCATATCTCGCACTTCCTTCATAAATACTGATAAAGGTAACCCCATTGGGAGCAACAAACACATTTAAGAGAATAAAGCAGCAAACTCGGTTTTATTGAGTCTGTTAATGAGAAGTAATGAAAGAAGCAACACCTCTCACGCCCCCTAGCACCGGCTTAAGCGGTATTCTACTTCAAAGCCACCCATATTGGGCTCGTTGGTCCCAAAGGACCAGTCAAAATAACACTAAATCAAATAAAAAGAATATCCAAGTAATAAGCAATATTTATGTGGAAAGTCTGAACAATATTCCTGTTTTTTCACCTTCCTGTACTCTTTGAAAGTATGACCACTCTCTGTAAATATATTTTGCAGTAATTTTATATATATGTAAAAGGAGTAAGGATATATCACTAAACTTTATGTGTGGGGGTTTAATAATTACAAACTGCAAACAATACACATATATTCTGCATTCTGATTGGTTAGTCATTGTTAAAAGTGTCCTATTATTTCTCAATAACATGTCAAAATAAAATAGTTCCAGTTGCACAGGCAAGGACTAAAGTGGAAGCCAAACATTTGATTTAAAACCCACTTCACATAGTATAAGCTTAGAAGTAGTCACCATAAAATTATATTTTTTAAAATCTATTTTTTTAGTTGTTCACATCTTGAATTTACTGTCACCCTTACTTAATAGGACCAGCTAGACATCAAGAGCAACATTTCAGAAAAGTTTCATGAAAACCCATCAAGTAGTTTCAGGAGTACAGAAGTACAAGTTTCAGGAGTACAAGTTTTACTTATGTAAAAAATGTGTCCAAATGGAGTAGTTTTTTCTATATATTTCCATGTGAACAAGATGGCTGCTAGCGGCGATGTTTGACGTCAAATCAAAATGAATATTATTTAAGACCAACTACATATCGTACCAGTCATTTTGGTAAAAGTTTCAAATCAATATCACTTATGTTTTTTTAGAAGTAGACGCCACAAAATTCTCTTTTTTTAAATTTATTTTTAGCTATGGCTGCCATCATGAATTTCAGATCGACCTGATTTTTATTTTATAAGACCAACGAGACATCAAGGCCAACATTCGTATAAAGCTTCATGACAATCCATTGAGTAGTTTTAGAGGAGTAGTAACCAATATAACAAAAATACAGACAGATGAACATACGGACGAACAGATACCAGACGCTGCACCATGGCATAAGCTCTACTGATCTCTGATCACTAGAGCTAAACCAATAGGCGGTTGCAGAGGATATAAATGACTGCATCTACTTGTTTCTATTGTGTTTAAAACAAATTCAAAAGGGCAAACAACATACATTCACACCTTGCTGAATCACACGAAAGATTGGCAAGTTCCTCCATGGGCGTTAAAGCCACTTCTTCAAATACTCTAGAGAACACCATTATATTCCAAAATGCACTATATATAATTATGCATAAAAAGTATTGCTTGTATCAAATTGATTGTTTGTACACTTGTGTATCAACATTATTTGATGTTATGATCCAAGGGGCATAACTCTGCTATTAATTGCATAATTATGTTCCTTGTACACTTAGGTTTTAGGCACTTAGGTGCTAGGGGGCGTGAGAAGTGTTGCTTCTTTCATTACTTCTCATGAACAGACTCAATAAAACCGAGTCTGCTGCTTTATTCTCTGAAATGTGTTTGTTGCTCTCAAAGGATCACCTTTATCAGGATTTATTATGCAGTATATAATAATTATTGTAAAAGTATTAATATGTATGATTGAAAAAAAGTTATATAGAAAAAACATATATTGGGACGCAGTGAGTTTAAATAAAAAGAAGGATTGGTGTGTGTCCCTTTAATTCAGAATGTATTAAAAAGAGTATTTATATTTACCTCTACTAGTAGGTCTTGAAGTTTCAACACCTCCTTCAACTCCAATGACAATGCATTCTGGTAGGCACTCAATAATCTAAATATCCAAAATATTGCTATATTAACACTTTTTAAGATAACACATTTTTACATTTTTATTATTGAGGAAGGAAGACATGGGATACTTTTTTATATTATACTGGGGAGAACGTTATAAGCTGGTCCCTGATTATACTGAATCTGCATTCCAAAGGATTTTCTTTTTGTTGCAAAATGCAATAAAAGTCGATATGTGAGTTATGTGATAAATAGAATCTAACATTCTTTCTTATTCAGTATTGAAGAGCCTCGCATTATGTCATTTTGCCAACTCGTTAAATAACTTCAATAATGAATGAGTACTCATGCAATATCCTCTATATGTACATTTTCAGACGAGGAACATCCGCTAATGAACCATCACTGTCTCATAGACGGGACAAATTAGCTCTTCAATACTCCATTAAATTAAAGTCTAACCCTTCAAACCCAACTTTCGATAATGTTTTTAATCCTAGTTGTGAACCTCTTTTTGATCGAAAACCGAAATCCATTCCACCATTTGGTCTTCGTATTAAACCAAAATTAAGAGACCCTACTGTCTTTCAAAGCAAATTTAATAAAATTAAATCGAAATACAGTAACTTTCAACATACAGCTGGCTCTAAAGATGGATATAAGGTAGCTGCAGCAGCTGTTGTTCACAAACACAGCATAAAGAGCCGCCTGCCTGACAAGGCCTCTATCTTTTCAGCTGAATTTAAGGCAATTGAACTTGCCTTAAATTATATTCAGGAATCTGATGATGACCATTTTGTAATCTTTTCTGATTCCCTTTCATCTCTTCAAGCACTGGGTAATATGAAACATGATAACCCAGTCGTGCTTCAACTTTTAGAAAAGTACAATTCTCTTATAATTGATAATGTTATCATTTTCTGATGGCTTCCAAGCCATGTTGGAATACGAGGTAATGATAGAGCTGATAGTGCTGCTAAGGCAGCATTAGATTTACATATATTTAATACCAAATTACCTTATACTGATTTTAAAAGTTGTATTAACACATATATTCATATATAAACCGCTTGGGATTTGTCAGTTAACAATAAAATCCATTCAATTAAACCGTTACTCGGAGAATGGCTTCTTCTAGTAGACCCATTCGTCGAGAGGAAGTTGTCCTAGCCCGGTGCAGGATAGGGCATACACGTTATACTCATTCATATTTATGACAAGGTGAGCAATTACCAGAATGTATACCCTGCTTTGCACCGTTAACGGTCAAACACATCTTATTGGAATGTGTAGACTTTGATCATATGCGTCAAAGGTACTACAATGTTAATACAATGAAAGAGTTATTTGATACTGTAGATTTTAGTCTTGTTTTAGATTTCCTAAAAGAGATTAGACTATATAAATCATTGTAATGTGTTCTTATATATATTTACTTGTTATATACCCGTTGACGGGCATTTGTTGATTTACATACATAGTTTATATTACACCTTATCATCCCTTATTTTTTAATAGTTTTATCTTTATATATTTACATTAATTTTTAATTAATACTTAATTTCTTCATTTTTAGCTCTACTGGCCGAAGGCCAGCAGAGCTTATGGAATGCCGAGTTGTCCGTCGTCCGTCGTTAACTTTTGTCTCGTTAAGACGATAGGGCCTTCATTTTTCATCCGATCTTTACCAAACTTTAACAGGTTGTTAGTATCAATGAAAGCTCGGATGAGCTCGAAAACCAGCCAGATCAGACAAGTAACAACGGAGTTATGGCCCTTGATTTAGTTAAAAATGCTATATTGCTATAGTTTGCCTCGTTAAGACGATAGGGCCTTCATTTTTCATCCTATCTTTACCAAACTTTACCACATTGTTAATATCAATGAAAGCTCGGTCAAGTTCGAAAACCGGACCAGTAAGAGCGGAGTCATGGTCCTTGATTTAGTTAAAAACGCTATATTGCTACTATTTGCCTCGTTAAGACAATAGGGCCTTCGTTGTTCATCCTATCTTTACCAAGCTTTACCACATTGTTAATATAAATAAAAGCTCGGACAAGTTCGAAAACCAGCCATATCGGACTAGTAACAGCGGAGTTATGGCCCTTGATTTAGTTAAAAGTGCTATTATTTGCCTCGTTAATATGATGGGGGCTTCATTGTTCATCCGATCTTTACTAAACTTTATCAGATTGTTAATGTCATTGAAAGCTCGAACAAGTTCGAAAACCAGCCTTAACGGACCAGTAACAGCGGAGTTATGGCCCTTGATTAGGTAAAAATGATATATTTTGCCTCGTTAAGACGATAGGGGCTTCATTGTTCAGCCGATCTCTACCAACACTATCAGATTGTTAATATCAATGAAAGCTCGGACAAGTTCGAAAACCAGCCATATCGGACTAGTAACAGCGGAGTTATGGCCCTTTATTTAGTTAAAAATGCTATATTTTGCCTCGTTAAGACGATAGGGGCTTCATTGTTCCGATTCTTACCAAACTTTATCAGATTGTTAATATCAATGAAAGCTTGGACAAGTTCGAAAACCATTCATATCGGACCAGTATCAGCGGAGTTATGGCCCTTGATATAGTTCAAAATGCTATATTTTGTCTTGTTAAGACGGTAGGGCCTTCATTTTTCATCCGATCTTTACCAAGCTTTATCAGATTGTTAGTGTCATTGAAAGCTCGGTCAGGTTCGAAAACTAGCCAGATCGGACCAGTAACAGCGAAGTTATGGCCCTTGATTTTGTTATAACATGCTATAATTTGCCTCGTCATACGATAGGGCCTTCATTTTGCATCTGATCTTTGCCAAACTTTACCAGATTTTATGACTTATTTTTATATTATTATGTATTTATTTTTTTAATTTAATTTTTTATTTTATTGATTTTTTTTTTTTCATAATTTTATTTTTCATTACTTTTTTTTGAATTTTTTTTTCCAGTGTTTTTTTGTTTTTATTGTCTACTGGCCAAGTTTGAAAACCAGCCAGATCAGACCAGTAATGGCGGAGTTATAGCTCTTGATTTAGTTAAAAATGCTATATTTTGCCTCTTTAAGATGATAGTCGCTCGCTTGATAGTCGCTCGCTTCATTGATGTTATAGGAGCCATATAAGCCAGTAGAGCGTTCACAGGACCTCTTGGGCCTCTTGTTCATCAATGTTTGCGCACAATATGACCTATTTATGTGTCGACGTGCCATAAAACACCATCCATTCATTCATTCATACCAATCTGCCCCGGTCTGCATACCTATGTATTGACTGGACCAAAAACCTAACGATTCCTCCCAGGATTTCAGCGAATCCGGAGGTGGGCCCCCACCAGTTTGTTTAACCGCTCTCCGTCTTGTCCTTTCTTTTTTCTTAGTGGCCGACTACAGATCAGAGATTTTTTTCTACCCTTTTTCGAGGTCCTTGTTGTTATTCCCTTACTATTGACCCCGTTTGAAATAGAAGAATATGCATAATCAAATTGCTTTACACAAACCTTGTCTAAAGCTTTAGATAAAGAAAGATGTCTGATAGCAATGTAATATTTAGCTCTACTGGCCAGGAGGGCTTATGCGATCAGTTTTCGTCCGTCGTCCGTCCGTCTGTCTGTTAGCAATTTTATAAAATCGACATCTCCTCTGAAACCGCTTGAAGGATTTTGGATGAAACTTCATCTCAATGTTACTTGGGAGGGCCCCTCTCAGATTTGTGTTTTTCGCGGCCGCCAGTCATCCAAGATGGCTGCCATGGCTAAAACTAGGTCAAATTTAAGGAAATTTCAAACGAAATCTCCGAACATACTTATTCCATTCTACTGAAATATCATACATGTTCTTTGGGTTGGCCTCTATCAAGTTTGTGTTTTTCGTTATCGTCGAATAATCAAAATGGCCGCCACGGCGACTCAAAGTTTACATAAAGTTATATAGGAAAAGGTTACAAATTACATCTTCTCTGAAACCGCTTTAAGGATTTTGATGAAACTTAATCACATTGATATTTGGGATAGTCCCTCTCAGATTTGTGTTTATCGCGGCCGCCAGTCATCCGAGATGACCGCCATGGCTAAAACTAGGTCAAATTTAAGGAAATTTCAAACGACATCTCCGAAACCACTTATTCCATTCTTGTGAAATACAATATACATGTTCCTTGGGTTGGCCTCTATCAAGTTTGTGTTTTTCGTTTTCGTCTAATAATCAAAATGTCCACCACGGCGACCCAAAGTTTACATAGAATTATATAGAAAAAGGTTAAAAATGACATCTTCTCTGAAACCTCTTGAAGGATTTTGATGAAACTTAATCACCATGATATTTGGGATAGTCCCTCTCAGATATGTGTTTTTTGCATCCGCCAGTCATCCAAGATGGCCGCCATGGCTAAAACTAGGCAAAATTTAAGGCAATTTAAAACGACATCTCCTCCAAAAACAACTTATTTCATTCTTGTGAAATATCATATACATGTTCCTTGGGTTAGCCTCTATCAATTTTCATTATCGTCAAATAATCAAAATGGCCGCCGGGCGACCCAAAGTTTACATAAGAGTTATATTGGAAAGGTTAAAAATTACATCTCCTCTGAAAGAAAGAAAAAAAATGATGAAACTTAAGCACAATGATATTTGGGATAGTCCCAGATTTGTGTTTTTTGCGGCCGTCAGTCATCCAAGATGGCCGCCATAGCTAAAACTAGGTTAAATTTAAGTAAATTTCAAACGACATCTCCGAAACCACTTGTTCCATTCTTGTGAAATATCATATACATGTTCCCTGAGTTAGCCTCTATCAAGTTTGTGTTTTTCGTTATAGTCAAATAATCAAAATGGCCGCCATGGCGACCCAAAATTGACATAGTGTTATATAGGAAAAGGTTAAAAATTACATCTTCTCTGAAACAGCCATAAAGATTTTGATGAAACTTAAGCACAATGATATTTGGGATAATCCCTCTCAGATTTATGTTTTTCGCTGCTGTCAGTCATCCAAGATGGCCGCCATGGCTAAAACTAGGTCAAATTTAAGTAAATTTCTAACGACATCTATTCCGAAACCACTGATTCCATTCTACTGAAATATCATATACATGTTTCTTGGGTTGGCCTCTATTAGGTTTATGTTTTTCGTTATCGTCGAATAATCAAACTGGTTACCACGATGACCCAAAATTTACAGAGTTATATAGGAAAAGGTTAAAAATTACATCTTCTCTGAAACCGCTTGAAGGATTTTAATGAAACTTAAGCACAATGATATATGGGATAGTCCCTCTCAGATTTGTGTTTTTCACGGCCGCCAGTCATCCAAAATGTCCGCCATGGCTAAAACTAGGTCAACTTTAAGGGAATTTCAAACGACATCTCCTAAACCACTTATTCCATTCTTGTGCAATATCATATACATGTTACATGGGTTAGCCTCTATCAAGTTTGTGTTTTTCATTATCGTCAAATGATCAAAATTATTCAAAATGGCCGCCACGATAACCCAAAGTTTACATAGAGATATATTTAGGGAACATGTTTCTTGGGTTGGCCTCTATCATGTTTATGTTTTTGAATCACATCATACAAGTAGAGCGTCTACAGGCCCTTTTTTCATTTACCTACTGTTGCCCTTCTTCTATCTTCTTCTTCCTATTCTTCTTCCAATATTAAAGTTGTAATACTTTTTGAATGTGGTTTACAACTAGTGTGAGTATAATTTAAGTCTATAAAGAATGACTACAATCAATGTGCAATTAATTTGAAGACTCATGAGCTTTCTCCAAAAAAAGTCTGCCTATCTTCTGAAATAAATTATTCCAGTTGCATGGCAACTTATACCAACACAGATGCACACACAATGGTTTTGAAAAATAAAGCAAATGGAAACAATACTGGTTAGAGGAAAGGTTGTACCAATTACAGGCTTTTAAACTCTCATAATGCTAAAACGGTTAGCCTAAAAACGCACCAATTTTATATGGTTGTGGTGAAGGGCGATTGACCGCCACAAATGTATTACATTTTGTATACTCATCTTTTTCGTTCAGCTACGTCACTGCATGTATGCAATTATTTGTTAAATTAAACACAGTTTTTAAAATCAATACACTGAGAGCACCACTGACCTATTATATATATTATCATTGACAATGTCGAAGCTGTCTTTACTTCAGGCAGTTACCAATCGCCTGCACATCAAAAACAATTCAAGTCAAAACCCGTGAGTTGCATTCACTCTAATGATAAACCTCCATGGTACCAACACACTACTTCAGATACAGCCATTGAATGTCTTACAAGGCCAGTATACATATCATGCATGTAGATATTTTTTAATTTGCCACAAAACTATCCACAATATGCACATATATCGCATGCTTTTCTGCAGCTGTGAGGGTACTTGAAAACTTCCCCTTCAGCCTGCCTCTGGAGTCAATATATCCATCTACGAGGGCTTCGATTTGGTCGTTAGACCAATTTCCCTTTAGGCTCTGCTTATCGGATGACTCCATTGTGGAGTAGTGTTGTAGTATGGTAGTTGTCGTCTGATGTCAACAATAGTTTGACAGGTGCGCGCAGAATGTAAACCGGATGTTTATAAAACTATCATTCTGATTCAGCTGACTGAATTTTTTTTACTAACTTACGAACTTTTTTATCGTAACCGTAGGCCAATATTTACGACGACTTTCGTGACACGCACGTAAGAAATTCTTAACTTTTTCGTAAGTGAAAAACTTACGATAATATTGAACATAAAAAGAAATAAAAAAATATTGGACAGGGAAAATAGCATTCAAGGAGGACAGTCAACCACAAAACATAGAAAACAAACACGCAAACAGACAAACGAGAAGGCAAAAGCAATAATAAATGCAAACGACATCACAAACACAATTTTTTAGAACAGTCAGTGGCAAAGTAGGCCACTGGGGGTTTAAACCGGTTCTAGGGAGCACCAAACTCCACACTTACCCTACTGTTATCCCATTAAAACAGGACAGTGTAAATAAAGAAATCCCCACCATGATCTAATCTCTAACCAACAAGGCAGCATCGGTAGGCAATATAAGTAAAACACAAATATGCTCGTGT
Source organism: Cyrtodaria siliqua (assembly GCA_037043455.1). NCBI lineage: Eukaryota > Metazoa > Mollusca > Bivalvia > Adapedonta > Hiatellidae > Cyrtodaria > Cyrtodaria siliqua. The sequence continues at coordinate 51,036 of JAWPHD010012953.1, forward strand.
AAATATAATACAAAAAAACAATAGCCTAGAAAGCCACAATGAAGGTACTCAATGACTTGGCAGAAGCCAGAGCAGTAAGAGAATAAACCATTAAGGGCACGACAAGAAAGATCATGGACAAACGCCACCGTCCCAATGGGCTTTAGTTTACGATGCTTCGTGAAACTGCACCCAGCTCATGTCGAAATCGGGTATTTAAGTTTAGCGCAGGAAATCATTTACTGTACTTATACACAGGTAACATTAATTTTTGCAGAGTTCTTTTAGCCTCTTTAGGGGCTCGAACGCACCACCTTCTGATTTCAAGTCCAGTGCTTTACTACCATTTACTATGAGGCAAACATAACTTATTTAAACGCAACTCGATGGGTCACCAATACCAGTAGTGGATGAGACAAAATTTCTTGGTCTTATTTTCGACCGTAAATTAATATTTATACCTCACCTTAAATACTTGAAGGCCAAGTGCCTTAAAGCTCTTAATTTACTTAAAAGTGTTGCAGTACTTTTATAACTTTATAGATCTCTTATCAGATCCAAGCTGCACTACGGGTCAATAGTATATGGATCGACTCGCACGTCATACTTGCAGATGCTCGATCCTACACGTAATCAACTATTAAGACTCGCCTTAGGTGCCTTTCGTACATCACCAGTCGAAAGTCTATATGTTAAAGCTAATGAACCTTCACTGTCTCATAGACGGGACAAATTAGCTCTTCAATATGCCATTAAATTACAACCTAAAAAAGAAATATAAAAAGATCGGACAGGGAAAGTAGCATTCAAGGAGGACAGTCAACCACAAAACAAAGAAACAAACACGCAAACAGACAAACAAGAAGGCAAAAGCAATAATAAATGCAAACGACATCACAAACACAAAAGGGTTGATAATAGGGCTACCGCCTTGGAACGGTCAGTAGCAAAGTAGGCCACCGGGGGTTTAACCCGGTTCTAGGGTGCACCAAACCTCACACTAACCCTTCACACTAACCCTTCACACCCAACTTTCAATACTGTTTTTAATACTAGTTATGAACCTCTTTTTGATCGAAAACCGAAGCCATTCGACCATTTGGTCTTCGTATTAAACCAAAACTAAGAGACACTGAAATCGACCTAAATTTGATTGCCAAGTACAAAGTACCATAAAATCCACCGTTGACTTTTGAAATACCATCAATTATTTTTGATTTAGTTATCGGTGGTACATTTTCAATTTCTTTTGTTTTCTTACTTAATTTTTGATTCGGTGGTTCCACTACTCCGGCCGATAAAAGGCTCTGGGTATTGTTTAACCACTCATAGGATATGTTGTCTGCTTTTTAATTTAGTCGTTTGGCTGTTACTTGTGATACGCAGGCTTCATAACCGCTGCTCCAAACTAAATTCCATTATGTTTATTCATCAACCAGTCCTTTCCTCGTTTTCTTATCATCGAATCAGAAGACGGGGAAAGACCTGTTACAGATATGTCACCTTTTGCCATTCAAAAAACTGTCCAATCCATCGCTGGACATGTCAAACAAATTAAAAAATTAAAAAACAAAACTCTTCTAATTGAAACGGAAAAAAAATCCCACTCTGATAATTTATTAACAATTACTGAAATTCTAAACACAAAAGTAATCCTCTATGAATATCTCCAAAGGCGTCATCAGGTGCCCGGATCTCTCCGGAGTACCTGAAGACGAAATTATTCACGAGCTTGCGCCAAAGTTGGTAACTGCAGCTCGCCGAATAACCATCAAGAGGAATGACAAAATCATTAGTACAAATACTATCATACTCACATTTGCAACACCCGTCTTACCAAAAACAATAAAGGTGGCATATCTGCAATTGCATGTTGACGCCTACATTCCAAACCCGTTACGTTGCTACAACTGCCAAGCCTTTGGGCACCACAACTCCAGGTGTACTAAAGAAGAACGTTGTGGTAAATGTGGCGACTCTGCATTCAAACATTATGAATCAGATTGTCCTTACGACCTCAAATGTACCAACTGCGGTCTCGGACATCACGCAAATTCAAAATTATGTGAAAAATTCAAAAAAGAAAAAGAAATCATAACAGCTAAATATACACAAAACATTCCCTTTCCAGAAACAAGAAAATTAATTGAAGAAAAATATAAAATTTCAAGTCAGACCTCTTACGCATATATTCTCAAAACAACAGCAACACACACAGAATGCAGGGATGCAAGTACGCAATACGAACCACAGCCAGAAATTCAAAATACAAAGAATACTTCCTCAGTATCAAATCCAAACAAAAGTCAACAAACACAACTTAACAAACCAAAATTAAACTTTTCACCTAATCAAACTTTTACATTTAAATCAAACACAAAACCGGCAGGCTCTGGCAATGTCAAGAGCATGTCAATTTCTCAGAATTGGAAAGAGGGTTCTTCTAAGACTGTGAAGTCTAGAAGTTCCCCAGTCGTTAAGCCTAATACATCCTCGGTTGGAAGGCCTAGTGCTGCTCCGGCTAAGGAAGTTGGAAGGCCTAGTGCTGCTCCAACTAAGGAAGTTGGAAAGCCTAGTGCTTCTCCAACTGGGGAGCACAAGGAGCAGCCAAAGGTGTCTAATGGCCCTATTGAGCTGCAAAACAAATTCGAACAGCTTATGGACATTTCAGAGCCGGCAGCTGCACTGCCACTCCCATCCTCTCATGAAAGGTTAGTTGAGGTGCCACTTCAGCTGACTTCTTCCGGGGAGGAGGATCCATCAGTGGAGATGTCGCTGCTTGAGTCTCCTAAGACCTCTCCTAAATCTAAGGCCAAAAATAAAAACAAAATAAAAAATCGCCTTAGCGCTAAATAATGGGTAAAACTAATAAAATCATTCAATGGAATTTTCGAATGAATGAATGGTGTTTTACGGCACGTCGACACATAAATAGGTCATATTGTGCGCAAAAATTGATGAAAAATTAAGTATTATTTAAAAATTAGTGTAAATATATAAAGATAAAACTATTAAAAAACTAAGGGATGATAAGGTGTAATATAAACTATGTATGTAAATCAACGAATGCCCGTCAACGGGTATATAAACAAGTAAATATATATAAGAACACATTATAATGATTTATATAGTCTGATCTCTTTTAGGAAATCTAAAATAAGACTAAAATCTACAGTATCAAATAACTCTTTCATAGTATTAACATTGTAGTACCTTTGACGCATAGGATCAAAGTCTACACATTCCAATAAGATGTGTTCGACCGTTAACGATTATATTTGTGATACCGGGGACAAGGCCACTGGTAATGTTTCGATAATCGTTAATCGAAACATTCCTCACAGACCTGTTGCCTTGAAAACAAATTTGCAAGCTATTGCGGTCAGTGTTACTATGCACAGAGTCATAACTATATGTTCCTTATATTTACCACCTAGTTCTTCACTAGACCCTAAAGATCTAAATCACCTAGTTGCACAATTGCCATCACCTTTTATACTCTTGGGCGATTTTAATGCAAACAACTACATCTGGGGTTGTAAAGATATAAACGATAAAGGCAAGAAAATTGAGGATTTCTTAGCCAAAAACAATTTGTGTCTTTTTAATAATAAGTCACATACTTACATCCTGCTACAGGCTCTCATTCTTCCATTGATTTAACAATATGCGATCCAACTCTTTTGATGGATTTTTCGTGGAGTGTTGGAGACGACCTCTGTGGAAGTGACCACTTCCCCATATTTCTTGAAAATATCGGCCCTCCACTTCTCGAAAAAACGCAACAATGGAAACTTCGCAAGGCTGATTGGACTACGTTTCAATCTCTTTGCGAGGAACAATTAAAGCCTTCCGTTTTCGAGGATGTCGAAGACGCAACTGCTCTTTTTACCAAAACTCTTCACGATATAGCTGATCAAACCATTCCAAAAACCTCGGCAAATCCTAAACGCCCACATAAACCATGGTACGACGATGACTGCAAAAAGGCAGTCAGCGATCGTAAAGCTGCATTAAATAATTTTAACTTGCGGCCAACTCAAACAAATTTAGATAACTTTAGAGTTTTTCGTGCGAAAGCCCGTCGTACTATTAAGGATAGCAAGAGGAAATCCTGGAGAACTTACGTCTCTAGGCTGAATTCTCGCTCATCTCTTAAGAAGACATGGGACATGGTCCGAAAAATAAGTGGTAAAGGAAATTCTAGTACTGTAAATCATCTTAAAGCAGATAATGGAGATATAACATCTGTCAAAGATATTGCAAACACTTTGGCAGAAACGTTTTCAAAAAATTCTTCTTCTGAAAATTGTCAACCAAATTTTCTGAAAAATAAGAAACAAAAAGAACAGAAGAAGCTCAACTTCAAGTCGAAAAAATCGGAAAAATACAATGAACTATTCACTCTCAAAGAACTTCGAGAGTCCCTTGAAAAGGCTCATGATACATCAGCTGGTCCTGATGATATCCATTATCAATTACTAAAACATTTACCTGAATCCTGTCTCTCTACCCTTCTTGATATATTTAATAAGGTTTGGGTGACGGGAATCTTCCCCGATTCTTGGCGGGAAGCAATCGTTATTCCAGTCCCCAAACCTGGAAAGGATCATACGGACCCAATAAATTATCGCCCAATCGCTTTAACGAGTTGTATATGTAAAACCATGGAACGAATGATTAATGAGAGACTCGTTTGGTACCTGGAGTCCAACAAACTGATAACAAAGTATCAAAGTGGATTCTGGCGCCAACGAGGCACAACAGACAATCTCATACGATTTGAATCGTTTATTAGGGAAGCTTTCATAAAAAAAGAACATTTAGTCGCTGTATTTTTTGACTTGGAGCAAGCTTATGATACTGCATGGAAGTACGGTATTATGAATGATCTACATGACATTGGTCTTAGAGGCCGATTACCCATTTTTATAGAGAAATTCTTAGATGATAGACAGTTTCGTGTCCGAATGGGTTCAACCCTCTCTGATATTCATGAACAGGAGATGGGTGTTCCACAGGGCAGCATACTATCTGTCACACTTTTTAATATAAAGATTAACAGTATAGTAAAATGCATCAATCCAGGTGTGGATTGTTCGCTATATGTTGACGACTTTGTTATATGTTATCGTGCAAAAAACATGAATACTATCGAGAGACAATTACAACAATGTCTCAATAAACTTCAGACCTGGTCTGATGAAAATGGTTTTAAATTTTCTAAATCTAAAACTAATTGTATGACTTTTGTCAACTTCGTAAACATCATGAAGACCCTCATCTAACACTGGATGGGTCACCAATACCAGTAGTGGATGAGACAAAATTCCTTGGTCTTATTTTCGACCGTAAATTAACGTTGATACCACACCTTAAATACTTGAAGGCCAAATGCCTTAAAGCTCTTAACTTACTTAAAGTTGTTGCAAACACTAATTGGGGAGCAGATCGAAAAGTCCTCTTGCGACTTTACAGATCTCTTATCAGATCCAAGCTGGACTACGGCTCAATAGTATTTGCATCGACTCGCCAGTCGTACTTGCAGATGCTCGACCCTATACATAATCAAGGATTACGACTCGCCTTAGGTGCCTTTCGTACATCACCAGCTGAAAGTCTATATGTTGAATCTAATGAACCGTCACTGTCTCATAGACGGGACAAATTAGCCATTCAATACGCCATTAAATCAAAGTCTAACCCTTCAAACCCAACTTTCGATAATGTTTTTAACCCAAGTTATGAACCTCATTTTGATCGAAAACCGAAGGCCATTCGATCAGTTGGTCTTCGTATTAAACCAAAATTGAGAGACACTGAAATCGACCTAAATTTAATTGCCAAGTACAAAGTACCATAAATTCCACCGTAGACTTTGGAAACACCAACAATTATTTTCGACCTTCGTAATAGTAACAAATCCAGTACAGACCCTACTGTCTTTCAAAGCAAATTTAATGAAATTAAATCGAAATACAGTAACTTTCAACATATATACATAGATGGTTCTAAAGATGGAGATAAGGTAGCTGCAGCAGCTGTTGTTCATAAACACAGCATAAAGAGCCGCCTGCCTGACAAGGCCTCTATCTTTTCAGCTGAACTTAAGGCAATTTAACTTGCCTTAAATTATATTCAGGAATCTGATGATGACCATTTTGTAATATTTTCTGATTCCCTTTCATCTCTTCAAGCACTGGGTAATATGAAACATGATAACCCAGTTGTGCTTCAAAGTACAATTCTCTTATAATTGATAATGTTATTATTTCCATGTAGGAATACCTGGTAATGATAGAGCTGATAGTGCTGCTAAAGCAGCATTAGGTTTATATATATTTGATACCAAATTACCTTATACTGATTTTAAAAGTTGTATTGTGGCTTTCTAGGCTATTGTTTTTTTGTATTATATTTACACGAGCATATTTGTGTTTTGCTTATATTGCCTATTGATGCTGTCTTGTTGTCTAGAGATTAGATCATGGCGGGGATTTCTTTATTTACACTGTCCTGTTTTAATGGGATGATAGTAGGGTAAGTGTGAGGTTTAGTGCACCCTAGAAACGGTTTAAACCCCCAGTGGCCTACTTTGCCACTGACCGTTCCAAGGCGGTAGCCCTATTGTCAACTCTTTTGTGTTTGTGATGTCGTTTACATTTTTTATTACTTTTGCCTTTTGGTTTGTCTGTTTGCGTGTTTGTTTTTGTGTATTGTGATTAACTGTCGTCCTTGAATGCTGCTTTCCCTGTCCGATATTTTTATCCTTCTTCTAGTAGACCCATTCGTCGAGAGGAAGTTGTCCTAACCCGGTGCAGGATAGGGCATACACGTTATACTCATTCATATTTATTACAATATGCATTTTTCATCAATTTTTGCGCACAATATGACCTATTTATGTGTCGACGTGCCGTAAAACACCATTCATTCATATTCATTCATGGTTTTACATCTACAACGCGTTAAAGCAATAGGACGATAATTTATTGGGTGCGTATGATCCATTCCAGGTTGGGGGACTGGAATAACGATTGCTTCCCGCAAAGAATCGGGGAAGTTTTCCGTCACCCAAACCTTATTAAATATATCAAGAAGGGTAGAGTGACAGGATTCAGGTGAATGTTTTAGTAATAGATAATGGATATCATCAGGACCAGCTGATGTATCGTGAGCCTTTTTAAGGGAGTCTCGAAGTTCTTTGAGAGTGAATAGTTTATTGTATTTCTCCAAGTTTTTCGACTTGAAGTTCAGCTTCTTCTGTTTTTTTAGTTTCTTATCTTTCAGAAAAGTTGGTTGACACTTTTCAGAAGAAGAATTTTTTGAAAAAGTTTCTGCCAAAGTGTTTGTAATATCTTTAGATGATTTACAGAACTAGAATTACCTTTACCACTTATTTTCCGGTGCCATGTCTTCTTAAGAGATGAGCGGGAATTCAGCCTAGAGACGTAAGATCTACAGGATTTCTTCTTGCTATCCTTAATAGTAAGACGGGCTTTCGCACGAAAAACTCCAAACTTATCTAAATTTGTTTGAGTTAGCCGCAAGTTAAAATTATTTAATGCAGCTTTACGACCGCTCACTGCCTTTTTGCAGTCATCGACGTACCATGGTATAATAGCGAGGATTGTGCGCATATAAAATCGATTCAAGCTAACCAGTAGGCCTTATTGCCTACTGACCGTTCCAAGTCGGTAACCCTGTCTTCACCACCCTTTCTGTTGTTTTTTGTCTCTTTCATTGTAGTTTTAAGTCCTTGTTTGCAGTACAGTGCGGACCTACGATGCCATTGCGTTCGGACGCTGTGGTTTCTATAGGAATATATCATTATGTGGGCGTTTTGGATTTGCCGAGGTTTTTGGAACAGTTTGATCAGTTATATCGTGAAGAGTTTTAGTAAAAAGAGCAGTTGCGTCTTCGACATCCTCGAAAACGGAAGGCTTTAATTGTTCCTCGCAAAGAGATTGAAACGTACTCCAATCAGCCTTGCGAAGTTTCCATCGTTACGTTTTTTCGAGAAGTGGAGGGCCGATATTTTCAAGAAATATGTGGAACTGGTCACTTCCACAGAGGTCGTCTCCAACACTCCACTCCACGAAAATTCCATCAAAAGAGTTGAATCGCGTTGAATCGCATATTGTTAAATCAATGGAAGAAAGAGAGCCTGTAGCAGGATGTAATTAAGTGTGTGATTTATTATCATTAAAACGACACAATGTGTCTTTGGCTAAGAAATCCTCAATTTTCTTGCCTTTATATCTTTACCACCCCTGATGTAGTTGTGTGCATTAAAATCACCCAAGAGTATAAAAGGTGATGGCAATTGTGCATCTATGTGATTTAGATCTTTAGGATCTAGTAAAGAACAGGGTGGTAAATATAAGGAACATATTGTTATAACTCTGTACATCGTAACACTGACCGCAATAGCTTGCAAATTTGTTTTCAACTCAACAGGTCTGTGAGGAATGTTTCGATTAACGATTATCGAAACTCCACCAGTCGCCTTGTCCCCGGTATCACAAATATGATTGTATAGTGAGTATTGTTTAAACGATATCTTATCACTTGAAGACAAAAGGCAATAGGGTTGTGTTCATTTAAAATTAAGCTGATTTCATCATAGTTTGGTTTCAAACCTCGACAATTCCATTGAATGATCTTATTAGTTTTACCCATTATTTAACGCTTAGGCGATTTTAAATTTTATTTTTGGCCTTAGATTTAGGAGAGGTATTAGGAGACTCAAGCAGTGACATATCCACTGATGAATCCTTCTCCCTGGAAGAAGTCAGCTGAAGTGGCACCTCGACTAACTTTTCATGACAGGATGTAAGTGGCAGTGTAGCTGCTGGCTCTGAAATGTCCATGAGCTGTTCGAATTTGTTATGCAGCTCAATAGGGCCGTTAGACACATTTGGCTGCTCCTTGTGCTCCCTAGTTGGAGAAGCACTAGGCTTTCCAACTTCCTTAGTTGGAACAACACTAGGCTTTCCAACCGAGGAAGTATTAGGTTTCACGACTTGGGAACTACTAGACATCATAGTCTTAGAAGGACCCGCTTTCCAATTCTAAAAATTGACGTGCTCTTGACATTGCCAGAGCTTGCCGATTTTGTGTTTGTTTTAAATGAAAAGTTTGATAAGGTAAACAATTTAATTTTGGTTTGTTAAGTTGTATTTGTTGACTTTTGTTTGGATTTGATACTGAGGAAGTTTTCTTTGTATTTTGAATTTCTGACTGTGGTTCGTATTGCGTACTTCCATCCCTGCATTCTATATGTGTCGCTCTTGTTTTGAGAATAGATGCGTAAGAGGTCGAACTTGAAATTTAATATTTTCCTTCAATCTATTTTCGTGCTTCTGGAAAGTGAATGTTTTGTATATATTTAACTTTTATGATTTCTTTTTCTTTTTTGAATTTTTCACATAGTTTTGAATTTGCGTGATGTCCTAGACCGCAGTTGGTAAATTTGAAAGAGTTAGAACAATCCGGTTCGTTATGCTTGAATGCAGACTCGCCACATTTACCACAACGTTCTTCTTTAGTACACATGGAGTCGTGGTGCGCAAAGGCTTGGCAGTTGTAGCAAGTAACGGGTTTGGAAGGTAGGCATCAACATGTAATTGCAAAAATGCCAGCTTTATTGTTCTTGGTGCAAATGTGAGGATGATTGTATTTGTACTAATAATTTTATTATTCCTCTTAATGGTTTTTCGGCGAGCCGCAGTTACTAACTTTGGCGCAAGCTCGTTGACAATTTCTTCTTCATGTACTCCGGAAAGATCCGGGCAACTGATGACGCCTTTGGAGATGTTCATAGAGGTGTGATGATAGCATTTTACTTTGGTGTTCAATATTTGTGTAATTGTTAATAAATTATCCGAATGAGATTTGTTTTCTGTTTCAATCAGGAGAGTTTTTTTTTTAATTTTTAATTTGTTTTACATGTCGAGCAATGGAATGCACAGTTTTCTCGATTACGAAAGGTGACATATCTGTAATAGGTTTTTCCCCCGTTTTCCGATTCGATAATGAGAAATCGAGGAAAGGATTGATTGATCACTGGTTCCTCAGTATCAGATTCATGTTCTGTTTTTTTTCGTTTGTTAGTAGTTTGTGCGTTTGTGATGCCATGATGTGGCATTAATAATTCATCTTCCACGCTTCTCACCCACCTCGGAGTCCAACAAGGGGACATTTGCTATGTATATCCAACAGTCAAAATGCCAAGAATACGTAGACTTTGATCCTATGCGTAGGTAGTACAATGTTAATATTTGATACTATAGATTTCAGTCTTGTTTTAGATTTCCTGAAAGAAATCAGACTATATGTAATAGTTATAGTCTGTTCTCGGCGAGTTGGCTGATTTAAACACCGAGATGGGCGCAGCCCATTGATGTGTTTAAATAACCAACGGGCTGAGACAGACTCTATCTTTTTTGTAGCATGGTGTACCTCGTAACACTGTGACGTCATAGTGTCCGTACTCTAAATTCCAATATCTGGTAGTTGTAGTACGGTGTAGCCACGCCCCTTTAGTTACCCTAAATTAAAGATCAAAGCATTCATCAAAGGAAATGTCACCAACCATGCTACAAAACTCATTATAATATGTTCTTATATATATTTACTTATTTATATACTCGTTTTCGGGCATTTGTTGATTTACATATATAGCATATCATCCCTTATTTGTAAATAGTTTTATCTTTATATATTTACATTAATTTTTAATGCATACTTCATTTCTTCATCTTTCATCAGTTTTTGCGCACAATATGACTTATTTATGTGACGACGTGCCGTAAAACACCATTCATTTATTCATTGAACGCAACTCAAGATGGATAAATAAATATGTAGTACATCTTGTCATGATCTAATCTCTAACCAACAAGGCAGCATCAATAGGCAATATAAGTAAAACACAAATATGCTCGTGTAAATATAATACAAAAAAAACACAATAGTCTAGAAAGCCACAATGAAGGTACTCAATGAATTGGCAGAAGCCAGAGCAACAATAAACCATTAAGGGCACGACAAGAAAGATCATAGACAAACATCAAAAGTCACCGTCTCAATGGGCTTTAGGTATGTGTTATCATAGAAGTCAGGTTGTGATAGTCCATGTCGCAGAAGAGTTCTTAAATTACTTTTATATTTGGAACGAAGATCAGGGTTACGATAATACAATTTTGCAAAGGTTTTACGAAGTTTATGTTAACGTTAACCCTGATTGAGTAGCTTTTTAGTTGTACAAAGTTTACGAATATTAAAGTCCTCAACTCGAGTACAAGCTCTTGAAAAACGAATAAGTTGAGATACATACTCCCCATAAGAAGTTGCTCGGGGAACATCCCCATCCAAGTGGGGGTAATTAACAATGTCAAAATTTAAATCACCTCTCATGTCATAGATTTTGCCAAGTATTTCAACATTTTCAATCGACAGATCTAAATCAAGAAAAGAAGCGTTATTATCAGATATATTAGCTTTATTTAGCTGAAGTTCTTTAGGATAAATATTATCAACCATAGTTGGAAAGAAAGGGTTATCTTTTATATTTCTTTTGTCAATGTTCAGTATGTCATCCAGATACCGAGAGGTGTCATTAAAAGCTTCAATAACATGTGCCTGGGTATCTGGTGAAAGACTCAATATGAAATATCTTTCATAGCAAAATCAAAACAAATCTGCGACAAGTGGTGCACAGTTCGTACCCATAGGGATACCAACAATTTGTCTATAAACGGTGGTACCGTACCTGACGGAAACATTATCTAATAGGAAGACGAGTGCTTCACAAACTGTATAGCAAAATGATATATAGGGTCCTATAGAAACCACAGCGTCCGAACGCAATGGCATCGTAGGTTCGCACTGTACTGCAAACAAGCACTTGAAACTACAATGAAAGAGACAAAAAACAACAGAAAGGGTGGTGAAACAGGGTTACCGACTTGGAACGGTCAGTAGGCAATAAGGCCTACTGGTAAGCTTATATCGATTGTATATGCGCACAATCTTCGCTATTATCCTGTCTTCAGCGCCCAAATAGACAAGACAGTGTAAACAAAACAAAACAAAACCAGTTTGAGTACTTACACATTTGTAAAAGCAAAACAACAGAAAGGGTGGTGAAGACAGGGTTACCGACTTTGAACGGTCAGTAGGCAATAAGGCCTACTGGTTAGGTTGAATCGATTTTATATGCGCACAATCCTCGCTATTATCCTGTCTTCAGCGCCCAAATAGACAAGACAGTGTAAACAAAAAACTACATCCCACCAAAGGAAATCTCTAACAATAAAGTCCACATCCAGAGAAACTAACTAAAGATATACATATAAAAAATAATAAACATCTCAGGATGTATCCAGAATCGTACTGAACAACCATAGTAGTTGCAGTTAAAGAGAAAACCAATCTAGGGTACGACCAGAAAACCGATGGACGCAAGTCTACATACTATAATTGTCTAAACTGCCGTTAGTAAAAAACGCTTTAATATTATTACATGTCAAAAATGTAGTATTTTCTCTACCGAATGATTTTTGAATAAGAGAAAATAGCTTGTCTTTAATAAGGTGATGTGGTAATAAAAACTGATAAAGGTGATCCTTTGGGAGCAACAAACATAATTAAGAGAATAAAGCAGCAGACTTGGTTTTATTGAGTCTGTTCATGAGAAGTAATGACAGAAGCAACACCTCTTACGCCCCCTAGTACCAGCTTAAGCGGTATTCTACTTCAAAGCCACCTATATTGGGCTCGTTGGTCCCAAAGGACCAGTAAAAATAACACTACTGATTCGTAGCACGGGGAGACTTTTAACAGCCGCCACACTGCACTAAACGAACGCTAGTGTGAATGTTAATAAAAACTGGTAAGGTTGTATATAGTGTAGAGAAGTCTTGCAAACTCTTTACGTTAAATACAGTAATGAACTGGCTCAAGAGGAACTTCAACATTTATGAATTTCTCGTTACAACGTGTACTATGATTACGACGTCTACAACATCTCAGTTGTGTCCTTCTTCTAACTAACTGCAACTTTTTTACAAAACGTCTTGGTATTTCCTTGTAATATATATGGAATTAAGTGCGCGGTATATATAATATATAGCGGTATATACAATATATAGCGGAAATTCCAATTCCTGTCCGTATATGAACCAAAATTCCTGTTGCAGCCCTTTATATAATACATGCCAAAATATGATAGAGGTAGGAGCAGAAATGTAAAGGATATAGACTTGTATACATAGCTTAGACGCTCAACACGAAGTGGAATGGGACGACGCGCCAGAGTGACTGCACCAGCTGTGTCATTCTTCGAGTAGACCTTTACAACTAACTACGGTAACGCATACGGTAAGGATTACGCTAAGGAATACCGACTAAAACAGAGGGGTTTTCTCAACAGGCAATACTCATTGAATGCTCAACCAAACTTTTGCGCATCACTATATATATAGGCCAATGATATATATTATTGACACTACATGAACTTGTAGGGAACAGTGGGTAGTCTGCCACTACTACCAAAAATCGACCGTCATATATAGCCTTAACTGTGGTGAAAATAACGTACACCACCATTCAACCAACCATCATTATTTTATAATTTATTAAACTAGCTGGTATACATGATATGATGAGATGGTTTAGAGAGCAATATCTTATTCGTCATGCTTCCTTTTCAAAGTATCACCTAATAAAGTTGATATTCGCTTCATACCATCTTTGCAAAATGGTTTAATTAATTTAATAATGTGTGCATTCACTTGATACTTCCCTTTGAAACAATATAGCGTTTAATCTCGAATATACTTCATTTTCCAAGTAGGTGGTACTATTTACGCTCGGCTGCACACGCGTAGAAAGTGCTATTCCATTTCAAGGAGGTGCACGAACTGTACGCACTGCATGCCCGCACTGCACTTGAATCCGGTGTGTCTTAACAAAGAATGGATATTCCACTCCATGAAAAGACACTGACAGTAGTCTTTCTCTTTTACATTTGTTATCATTAGAATTTTTGCTGATTATTATAGCGACGGGAAAATAATGTAAATATATATATTTATTCGCATTTGTTCGCTGTTTATTCGGTTTTGCCGGTATTAAATGGAAAAATCAATGAAGCGCGTTTTTTTGGTCGTTGATGCGGTTTTAAACACCGGTAGTGAATGGCAAATTTACCATAAAGTACTAACGCGATTCATGGATTACGCCATTTACTACCGACAAATAAAATCGCATAAACGCTGAAACAAATGCGAACATTCTTTAATAAATGAGTATATACGCTATATGTTTAACATACATTGTAAAAGAAAAAAACTAACCTTCAATAGTGGCGGCCTCAACCATTTCGATGTTAGCCTTAACTTTTCTAGCGTGCATTCAATGCGATAAACGCACGCGCTGCACGATCCAAATACTCAAAACCAAACTCGTGGATCTGCATCTAACTAGTGATCAATTATTCAGGCAAGACCATTTAAACTCCACCCGAGTCTGGGTGGTTGCATCAAATACTGCATTAAGAAAAAAAATAGTCTGAAAGGTCTATGCATATGACGTATTTTTTTATTGGCCTTTTTCTACACAAAAAAAGGAAATCTATGTTTTCAGCTGAACTTAAGGCAAATGAACTTGCCTTAAATTAATTTAATATTCAGGAATCTGATGATGACCATTTTTTTTATCTTTTCTGATTCCCTTTCATCTCTTCAAGCACTGGGTAATATGAAACATGATAACCCAGTTGTGCTACAACTTTTAGAAATGTACAATTCTTTTATAATTGATGATGTTATTATTTTCTGCTGGCTTCCAAGCCATGTAGGAATACGTGGTAAAGATAGAGCTGATAGTGCTGCTAAAGCAGAATCTTTTATATTTCTTTAGGTTTACATATATCTAATGCCAAATTACCTTATAATGTCAGGGCTTTCTTTACTAACGCCCCCATTGATAAGTATAATATGTGGACTTGTACTGATGTTTGTAGAGCCTTATCTTTTCTTCTGGATAACATCTTTATAAAATACGGTAAAACTATTTACCGTCAGGTTGTTGGTATTCCTATGGGTACTAACTGTGCGCCACTTGCTGCAGATTTGTTTTTGTACTGCTATTAAAGAGATTTTATGTTGAGTTTGTCACCTGCTAGCCAGAGTGAAATTATTGATGCCTTTAATAATACTTCTCGGTATCTTGATGACATACTCAATATTGATAATCCGTTCTTTGCTCATATGGTTACTAACATTTTTCCACCAGAGCTCACGTTGAATAAAGCCAACAGTTCGGATACAGTAGCAGCATTTCTCGATCTTCATCTCTCGATTTCAAATGATTGCATTCATACTAAAATCTATGATCTATGATTTCAATTTTAACATCGTTAACTATCTACACCTGGATGGAGATGTACCTCGTGCTGCCTCATATGGGGTGTATATCTCCCAGCTCATTCGATTTGCTAGAGCGTGTTATGATGTTATAGACTTCAATGATCGAAATCAAGTTATAACAAGTAAACTTCTTCAGCAGGGTTTTCGTTATCACAAAGCAAACAAGGACTTGAAACTACAATGAAAGAGACAAAAAACAACAGAAAGGGTGGTGAAGACAGGGTTACCGACTTGGAACGGTCAGTAGGCAATAAGGCCTACTGGTTAGCTTATATCGATTGTATATGCGCACAATCTTCGCTATTATCCTGTCTTCAGCACCCAAATAGACAAGACAGTGTAAACAAAACAAAACAAAACCAGTTTGAGTACTTACACATTTGTAAAAGCAAAACAACAGAAAGGGTGGTGAAGACAGGGTTACCGACTTGGAACGGTCAGTAGGCAATAAGGCCTACTGGTTAGGTTGAATCGATTTTATATGCGCACAATCCTCGCTATTATCCTGTCTTCAGCGCCCAAATAGACAAGACAGTGTAAACAAAAAACTACATCCCATCAAAAGGAAATCTCTAACAATAAAGTCCACATCCAGAGAAACTAACTAAAGATATACATATAAAAAATAATAAACATCTCAGGATGTATCCAGAATCGTACTGAACAACCATAGTAGTTGCAGCTAAAGAGAAAACCAATCTAGGGTACGACCAGAAAACCCGATGGACGAAAGCTCATGCACCCACCTCCTTTAGTTGGGGTTTCAGTAGGTACAATCATATAGTCCCAAGAGGTAGTCCAGTCATCGCACAAGTGAAAAGTGAAGCGTAATGACTGACTGTAGAGGGGTCAATCACTAAACATGCAGTGCGCTGTAAAACCAAAGGGTTATACCCTTTTCTGACGAACTTCCTGATTAAATTTGTAATGCGGTCAGGAAACCCGTCAGACACCTTTAACTTTCGAAGTTTATAGACGACATCTCCATAAAATGAGGGTTGTGATATGCCTAGTCGCAGAAGTGTTTTAAGGTTGGTGTTGTACTTTTCCAGCAGGCCCTCGTTGCGGCGGTAGAATGAATGAATGGTGTTTTACGCACGTCGACAGTAGAATTTAGAGAAAGATCTACGTAGTTTGTGATAACGAAAACCCTGCTGAAAAAGTTTACTTGTTATAACTTGATTTCGATCATTGAAGTCTATAACACCATTACACGCTCTAACAAATCGAATGAGCTGGGAGATATACACCCCATATGAGGCAGCACGAGGTACATCTCCATCCAGGTGTGGATAGTCAAGTCGAAAAACGTGGAGAAATACAATAATCTATTCACTCTCACAGAACTATGAGAGTCCGTTAAAAAGGCTCATGATACATCAGCTGGTCCTGATGATATCCATTACCAATTATTAAAACATTTACCTGAATCCTATCTCTCTACCCTTCTTGACATATTTAATAAGGTTTGGGTGACGGGAAACTTCCCCGATTCCTGGCGTGAAGCAATCGTTATTCCAGTCCCCAAACCTGGAAAGGATCATACGGACCCAATAAATTATCACCCAATCGCTTTAACGAGTTGTATATGTAAAGCCATTGAACGAATGATTAATGAGAGACTCGTTTGGTACCTGGAGTCCAACAAACTGATAACATAACACAGTATCAAAGTGGATTCCGGACATTGAATCGTTTATTAGGGAAGCGTTCATAAAAAAGAACATCTAGTCGCTGAATTTTTTTACTTGGAGAAAGCTTATGATACTGCATGGAAGTACGGTATTATGAATGATCTTCATGAACTTAGTCTTAGAGGCCTATTACCGATTTTATAGAGAAATTCTTATATGATAGACAGTTTCGTGTCCGAATGGGTTCATCCCTGTCTGATATTCATGAACAGGAGCTGGGTGTGCCACAGGGCAGTATACTCTCTGTCACCCTTTTTAATATACAAAATAACAGTATAGTTAAATGCATCAATCCTGGTGTGGATTGCTCTCTATATGTTGACGACTTTGTTATATGTTATCGTGCAAAAAACATGAACACTATTGAGAGACAACTGCAACAATGTCTGATTAAATTTCAGACCTGGTCGGATGAACTTGGTTTTAAATTTTCTAAATCTAAAACTAATTGTATGCACTTTTGTCAACTACGAAAACATCATGAAGACCCTCATCAAACACTGAATGGGTCACCAATACCAGTAGTGAATGAAACAAAATTCCTTGGTCCTATTTTCGACCGTAAATTGACGTTAATACCACACCTTAAATACTTGAAGGCCAAGTGCCTTAAAGCTCTTAATTCACTTAAAGTTGGTGCAAACACTAACTGGGGAGCGGATCGTAAAGTCCTTTTACAACTTTATAGATCTCTTATCAGATCCAAGCTGGACTACGGCTCAATAGTATATGGATCGACTCGTAAGTCATACTTGCAGATGCTCGATCCTATACATAATCAAGGATTACGACTCGCCTTAGGTGCCTTTCGTACATCACCAGCCGAAAGTTTATACGTTGAAGCTAATGAACCATCACTGTCTCATAAATGGGACAAATTAGCCCTCAATATGCCATTAAATTAAAATCTAACCCTTCAAACCCATCTTTCGATAATGTTTTTAATCCTAGTTCTGAACCTCTTTTTGATCGAAAACCGAAGGCCAATCGACCATTTGGTCTTCGTATTTAACCAAAATTAAGAGACACTGAAATCGATCTAAATTTGATTGCCAAGTACAAAGTACCACAAATTCCACCGTGGACTTTGGAAACACACACAATTAGTTTCGATCTTTGTAATAGTCACAAATCCAGTACAGACCCTACTGTCTTTGAAAGCAAATTTAATGAAATTAAATCGAGATACAGTAACTTTCAACATATATACACAGATGGTTCTAAAGATGGAGATAAGGTAGCTGCAGCAGATGTTGTTCACAAACACAGAATAAAGAGCCGCCTGCCTGACAAAGCCTCTATCTTTTCAGCTGAACTTAAGGCAATTGAACTGGCAATTGAACTTGCCTTAAATTATATTCAGGAATCTGATGATGACCATTTTGTAATCTTTTCTGATTCCCTTTTATCTCTTTACGCACTGGGTAATATGAAATATGATAACCCAGTTGTGCTTCAACTTTTAGAAAAGTACAATTCTCTTATAGTTGATAATGTTATTATTTTCTGCTGGCTTCCAAGCCATGTAGGAATACGTGGTAATGATAGAGCTGATAGTGCTGCTAGAGCAGCATTAGGTTTACATATATCTAATACTAAATTAGCTTATACTGATTTTAAAATTTGTAATAACACATTTATTCATAACTCTTGGCAAGCCGCTTGGGATTTGTCAGTTAACAATAAACTCCATTCAATTAAACCATTACTTGGAGAATGGCGCTCTTCTAGTAGACCCATTCGTCGAGAAGTTCTCCTAGCCCAGTGCAGAATAGGGCATATACGTTATACTCATTCATATTTATTACAAGCTGAGCAATTACCAGAATGTATACCCTGCTTTGCACCGTTAACGGTCAAACACATCTTGTTGGAATGTGTAGACTTTGATACTATGCGTCAAAGTTACTACAATGTTAATACTATGAAAGAGTTATTTGATACTATAGATTTTAGTCTTGTTTTAGATTTCCTCAAAGAAATCAGACTATATAAATCATTATAATGTGTTCTTATACATATTTACTTGTTTATATACCCGTTGACGGGCATTTGTTGATTTACATATATAGTTTATATTACTATCTTTTCATCCCTTATTTTTTAATAGTTTTATCTTTATATATTTACATATATTTTTATTTAATACTTCATTACTTCATTTTTCATGAGTTTTTGCGCACAATATGACCTATGTATGTGTCGACGTGGCGTAAAACACCATTCATTCATTCATTCATTTGGTCGAGCATTGATGGAGTATTGTCTGTTGAGAAAACCCCTCTGTTTTAGTCGGTATACCTTATCGTAATCCTTACCGTAATCGTTACAGTAGTTAGCTGTACTAGTCGAACTAAAGAAAAGTAATAAGAATTGTAAATTGGATTACTTGTTTAAAAATCTACAACTAATCAACAACGTATACTAAATTATAAACTAAATGTAGTCTTACCTGAAGGGTGTAACAATGTCAATGACGTTTGTAGAAAACGTCTTCTGGCATACACTTCTTTGTAATTACCTGGAAAGGATGAATGTCATATATTTCAGGTGTTTATAAACTAACTAAAATAATTTCTTTAAAAAAATCACCGCCAAAGAGCAAATAATGGACTTGCTTGATTGTAAAATGAATGTGTCATTGAAACGTATGTAGTTACATTGGCGCGTGAAGAACATTTGAATGTTTTGATTGTTATCGATTTATGAAAACATGACAAATGTTAATAGAATTGTAATATATCTAAACAAAAACAGGTTATCATATATTTGACCAGCGAGTTTCTTCATTTAACATTTTATCGTTTATGGCCATTTTAAACAAAATAAGGTAAACGGTGTGAATTGTTACCGTTAACGCCATTTCGCCTTGGGTTGAGGATAACTGAATATTTCAATTGTCAACAGTACGGAAATTTGACCCATTTCAAACATGGTATTTTCAAACCATTCCATGGTCGGCGGCATTTTGGTAACACGCTAGCTCTATAGGGTTTCTTTCTTGTCGTGCCCTTAATTGTGTATTCTCTTGTTGCTCTGACTTCTGCCAAGTCATTGAGTACCTTCATTGTGGCTTTCTAGGCTATTGTTTTTTTGTATTATATTTACACGAGCATATTTGTGTTTTACTTATATTGCCTATTGATGCTGCCTTGTTGGTTTCTTTATTTACACTGTCCTGTTTTAATGGGATGACAGTAGGGTAAGTGTGAGGTTTGGTGCACCCTAGAACCGGTTTAAACCCCCAGTGGCCTACTTCGCCACTGATCGTTCCAAGGCGGTAGCAATATTGTCAATCCTTTTGTGTTTGTGATGTCGTTTGCATTTAATATTACTTTTGCCTTCTTGTTTGTCTGTTTGCGTGTCTGTTTGTTTCCTTGAATGCAACTTTCCCTGTCCGATCTTTTAAAATTTGTTTCTGGTTCAATTTTTGTTATTTTACTTAATAATCAATATTAAATCAATATTACATGAGTATATTTGAATTGTATTACATTGTATGTAAGTATGCTTATATCATTGCTACATTTCCTGTTCGACCTTTATATTTACTTTTTTCATAACATTAAAGTGAATATTTGCGTTTGAAACTGATTGCGTATTTACTGGTTCAATCCACTTTTTAATTTTATTTGTTTTATTCTACTTTATCGAATTAAATCAATATAATATGAGTATATTTGTCCGGACTTCAAATAGACGGACGGTCAGATTAGCTCGATCTGATCAATCGGCTTATCACGCCAGCTATACTGGATCCTAGCTTCGTGTTTAATTCACATCTCTCCCGATCCCTCTCGTTTAATATCTTACTCCTCATTTATTTTGTCCTCTTTAAACATAATGTAGAAAGGATCCGTTTATGGCGGAGGC